>JBAKGM010000233.1:36669539-36685386 GCA_037177215.1 Asparagus racemosus
CTCCTTTGCAGAAATTAACTCTTCCAAAGAGTTCTCAAAACTTGCTCGGCAAGTTCTTGGCTTGTCCTTCATAACTCTCAAACCAAGAGTTTCATTAGCGTTCCAAGGAACCAAGACGGTCGGATCGTCAACGGGATACAAGATTCAAGCTCTCATCGCTGCCGTGAAGAACCCAGTTTTAAACAAAGGGAAGGATCTCCGTCGATCCTTCCTTCTTTTGTAAATCGAGCAACCGATCGGGAGAGTTTGTAATTTCTTTTTCTAAGTCAGTTAGAGCGGAATTGCATTTGAGAGACTGTACTCATTTTTTTTCTAAGTCAGTTAGAAGGAATAACAACGAGTTTACATTCTCTCAAACATCTTTTTCTCGTGAACAACAGCTTCTTATTTTCATACTCCTTCCCTAAGGCTTTCGATTTGTTCACAATGTCGGTGAATCAAGTAAACATGTCCTATATGCTCTCCGAGGCCTTCATCTTGAAGTTTTCATATTTGCTTACCAGCATTGTAAGCTTTGCCTCCTTTACCTGCAAAGTTTCCTCATGGGTGACTTCCGGTGTCTTCCAATTTTCCTGAGCAGTAGTATAATTAGAAACACATTTAAATTATTTAGCAGTAAGAGAGCAATATAAAGCATTCATGGCTTTCAAATTATAAGAATAAATCTGTTTGTCCCATGTAGACCACTTGTTCTTAGTTAGAACAACAGTAACATCTTCTACCTCGACAGTAGGTTTCTTATACCCATGTTCTACACTTTTCCCAAATGTCGAAACTAGTGGACAACAGAAAATCTCTCATACGCACTTTCCAATACGTATAATTGGTGCCATCGGAGAGAGGGGTCGGTTGATGGCATATCCTTTAGGAAAAGCTAAAGCAGTTGTAAGGCTTAACATCTCTACCATAGGATGTGATACCTAATAATGGGTAACGTTGCTCCGATACCACTTGTTGAAACTGGGATGCAAGTCTAGAAGGGGGTGAATAGGACTGTTATAATTTTTTGACTAACTCAGAATAAGTAGCAGAAATATAATAAACGAAAAACTAAAAGTAAACCAACATATGAACACATGAGGTTTTTATAATGATATGAATCAAAATCTTACGTCCACTCTTTCTTCTCGTGAATGCCCTTCTTCACTATGACCAGAGTTCACATGAATTAATACCAAATTCAGTAGGTTTCAAAGACCGCTCCCTGGAATATACGCAAAACCAGTCGTCTAACCTAACTCTTCACAATGACCAGAAGAAACCTAGTCCTAGCTAGCCAAACTCTCAATTACCCTAGCTTGAGTACGTCAACCCTTAATTTCCCCGGCTTGAGGATGCCGTCAAACTTACAAATTTGAATATAACCAACCAAAACACTTAAAGCACAAAAAGAACAATCTTATAGCCCTTGATTAAACCATTCTTTAAATCAATGAAGATGAAGTTCCGTGAAGAAGTGGTATAGCGATGTAAGCGTAGGGCACTCCTTCTCACTTAATCAAACTCCGATGAAAGCGCATCAAGAAGAAGTTGAATGAGGCTCAGGGGATTTGATCAACCTTAGAACAAAGAGCCTCATTTTTGTATATTTGCCTCCTTGAACTTCTTTATTGTTCTCCTTTCAATTATGATCTCCAACTCTCTTTAAATAGGCCTTGATAGGACAGGAAAGAGATATCCAAATCTGAGTGCAATAGGTGATCAAAAGGTTCAACGAATGGTTATGATTAAATCTTAAAAACTTGCCAAAACTGTTAAAATGCCTCATAACCATCAATGGTCGATCACGACTATCGATGGTCCCTTAGTGATCATCGATGGTTGACTATAGCCATCGATGTTACTAATTCTGGTTTCTGAATTTCTTCGATTGTCTCCTGTGGCCATCGATGGTTCTTTGTGACCACCGATGGTGCACTGTAGACCATCAATGATCTCAACCCCTATTTCTATTTTTCTCAGATTGGCTCTTGTAACCATCAATGCGATGCTTGACCATCAATGGGTCACTGTTGACCATCGATTGTTCGAATGCTGAAATCAACATTCTTATTGATTTTTGCATCGTTTCGAACTACATATTGCTCGTACCTATTTATACCTGGAATATATCATCTTATAAAACACATCGGTAGCAAATGAGAGTTTGTTATTAATTAAACAAGAGATATTGTACGAACAACGTTCTAATAAACCTCTCTTCTACCAACCCACCTACAATATGTTTGACACTCACAAACACAAGTTGATACAACCTATATAATATTTGGTAGAGGAGAACAATTGTAAAAAACACCAAGACTCTTCTTGGATCACTTGACGCAAATGACATATCCTCTACCCCCATTATAATGGTGAATTAAGGCTCCAGATTTTTTTTTCATCATCAATGTCAGCACTTTCCAATGTGATCTTCAAACTTCATTCATGCATCTAGTTCCAAGAAAACCTTCAAACTTCTTTCTCTTTAATTTTCTTTTGACTGGTCAATTTGATATTAAATATCCCAACAATATTTTTTGAATGTACTTATAAAAATGTACAGATGGTTGAAAAAAAATCGTGATCGATTTATTGTCAATCTCTTTTCTAAAAGTAATTTCGTTACAAGAAAAATGGAGAATCAAGATAAACTAGCAAAAGTAAGGAAGCCAAAAGTAAGAGATTTAAAGGCAGGATTGGTTGTCAAAGAAATTAAGAAAACATAGTTACAAAAATATAATTTCCCGTAAAAAAATTTCTTCACTTTTTGATTGAGTCAAAAAACAAAAGAAAACAAATGTGCATGCAAGACTCACCTTTAAATATGTAAATAGTTGCATTGGACCCCCCCAAAAAAATGGAACCCATTTTCAAAAAAATGAACCGAAAATAGGCTTGAAAATAAAAAAGTGAGTCCCACAACTTATTTCCTATGTGTCATTTCCCATAAGTAAATTTATGGGAATTCAACCAAATATGCCCTTATGATATCATTTTTTTTTAAGTACTCTTTATCATTTTCGACACAGTTTGTTTCTTTTGTCTTCAAAAGCAAACAAGCGTAGGTTCTTATTCGTCCGACATGACAAACGGGCTAGGGCTTTAAAGAAATATCCATAAATCCCTACCTAGGTTTTCATTCTGCCACTTTCATAAGTGTTTTCATCTCCACGTGTACCAAATGGGCTGGGCATTACAAAGCCCATTCTACAGATCACGCTTCACTTCTCTTCTCTTTACCTCTATTTTCCCTCTCCGACCTCCAATCTTTCCCTCCAAAAAATAGCTCCACAGAGAGAGAGAGAGAGAGAGAGAGAGAGAAAGAGGGAACCTCGATCCCATGGCGTCCACGTCACGCCCCACCGGCAACTCAAGAATCTCCACCGCCTCCTCCGCCCTCTACTCCGACAACCAGTCCCTAATCGCCGTAACAAACCCTAAAAACCCTTTCTTTTCCCTTTTCCCCCCTCGATTCCTAACCCTAACTTTCTCCTGATACTTTCAGGAGATTAGAAAATCCATCAACATATTCAAAAGCATCGCCGTCGATCTCGAGAAGAACGAGAAGACCGACAAAGTGAAGAAGTTGGAAGAGGGCGTTCTTGAGCTCCTGGAGACCTACGACGATTGCACTCGATTCTCTGACGCGATCAAGTCCATGGGTGAATCGTATCAGCCTGCTGACCAGGTGATTCTCTCTCTTTTCGTGTGTTTTTTTTATTATTATTATGAAAAATGTGATGTTTTTGTTTATGTTTGGTTTGTGAGAAATGCAGCCTACTGATTTTAGGAAGGTGTTGGAGGATGAGGTGGCGAAGCTGAAGGCGGCATCGCCTTCTGTTCCGGCGAGCAATCCCTTGTACCGGAATTTTAAAGAAGCTGTTTGGGTATGGATTTTGATGTTTAATTGCATTTAGTATGAATAAACTTTATGGATTGTGAATCTTTGATTTAGTATTTACAAAAGTGTTTGAAGAGTCTGATGTAGGATGATGCTGCTAATTTTCAACTAGACTACTGTTTCCAATTTTTGGTCTTTTGGGCTGTGATCAGCTTCTTTTGCTGTCTGTACCTCGATAATATAATCTGTTTGCGACATAGTACTACTTGTAATTCTTAAAGAAAGAAGTAGAATATAGATAATTATTGTGATGTGTTTTAGGATGACTTTATTGTTTTTCCGTAATTCCTAATCTAGTGGTAGATCAATCTAAAACCCTCCCAAAGCCTTAATTCTTCCACATGTATGATTGTACATTTTTTATGTGTTTATGATTTCGTGTCTGTGTGGCCATGGATACATGGGCTCAAGTTGTAAGTGTACAAATTTTATGATTAATTGAGAACAGAGGTTATTAGGTCTTGTGAACATAATATCGGGTACACTATAATTGGTTTTACTTGCTGCTTCATCTTCGCCAATAGTGCCACAACCCGTTAACTTGTTTGCTTGCACTGTGTGACATGAAGGTCCCGAACTTAATGCGCACATCAATTACCAAAAAAAAACTACCATTTTAAACCGGTATTGAAGAGGTCGATTCACTAAGTGTTCATAATCTGTCTCTATCCCAGTGAAATTCTGCTGAATCTTAAGGGGCTCTTAGACTTCAACTGTACGTCCATTTTATCTATAAAAACATCTTCTACTGATGTGTGATGGTAATCCTTCACAGTTCAAGTAATAATGCCCTATTATGCATTCTTTGTAGGCCAATCTCAATATCTCACATTTGATCACCGTTTATCTTAAGCTAACTTGCAGTAATGGGCACGAACCTTGTGCTCTTAGTAACCTATACAAATTTTATTTGATATTGAAAGTTGATAGTCTAGTTACTCCGGAGCTGCTTTTAATGAGACAATGAAGTTTAAGGATGTTTGTCTAATCTCTTTAAAGAAAGCTTTAAAAAAACTGGCTGAAACCTTTATATATCTATGTTTCCCATTCAATTTCAATTTGACCAATCTCCCAATACAGCCCCTATATCACAATTATGAGCCATAATTTAGAAATGCATATCGTTCTGTAGTTTTGACCCCAAAAAAAAGTATAAACCACCGAAACACCCTAGAAACGCATGAGGGTTTGAAGCTTTGGGTTTTATTGTTGGAAAAGAATGGTTTATGTTACAATTACGAGCCATAATTTAGAAACGAATAGTAATTTCTGTAGTTTTGACGGGAAAAAAAGGCTTAATCCACCAAAAGACCTTCAAAAGTAATGTTTTTGAAGCTTCTGGTTTTATACTTTTATTGTTGAAAAGAATGGTTTATATGTTGAAAGCTTGAAGAATTAAAATCTCTGTGAAACTAAGTAAAACAGGAGCATAAGAGAGCATAAGAATAGATAGGTAAAGAAGTCTGAAAGTCTGTTATTAGATACATGTCTTATATTTTTCCACTTCAACTGAATGTCGTTGTAGCATAGCATAGGAGAATTTTTCTGTGAAGTACGAAATAGTGATAAACTTTCTACTTAAACTTTAAGGTATTATTGAAGAAACACAAAACGGTGGAATGTCATTGGCGTCTGGCATGTTAGTTGGTTATTTTACTAGCAGATATCTGTTTTATCAACAATAGAGTACTGGAATTGCTGCCTGTCAATATGAGCGAACTGTTTTGGAATTGTTGGCCATCTCCTTGAGACTCTATTTTCTTTACCAAAACTCAGAAAAGTGTTGAGGCTATTACTTGTAACTGAACTCAAATCTCATATGGTTCTTATTTATCCATTACTAAATTTTATAAATTAAATTCTGTCCTGTGTAGTTGTATATGTGTATGGTGCATGTGGTCTTTGATGACAACATCAGATGATGAGACTAGAGATGGATAATCTTCAAAGTAGAAAGGTGAAGAGAATCTCCAGAATCTAAAGGAGTTAAAATTACTAGAATGTAAATGGAATTTATGATATAAAGGTGAAAAGTTTTGTAATCTTAAGAATTTAAAATTAGTAAATCGAAATTGGATTTGGATATATAGGACATCTTTAACAGAATCATGAACAGGCGCAAATACAAATTGATGGTCATGAAATACCCCATAATGATCATTTTTCTATTTAGGATCTAGCATTAATATGATGGTGAAAATCAAGAAAGATGTAGTTTATAGAATCAAAGATGGATATTGGATGGTTCAAGTTGAGAAGCGCCTCTAGACTTTATATGATTGTGGAAAACCCATGAAACTGGGAGAAATTTTTACAGGACGGTGATGACATCCATAATGTTGTCTTCTAACTATTCAAATAATGTTTATCGTAGATTTCAGAAGGCTAAGGTGGATGAGTTGAAATGCACTGAAAGATAGGATTTTAAGAAGTTGCAAGTTCTTCCTATTCAGAATAAAATTGGGGATAATCATTTGACATGGTTTGAACATATGCAGTAGAAATAGGTATGGCAGTTAGGTAAATTGATAGGATCACAGGCATTGAAGCAATGTAATTTAGAAAATATTGGTATCTGAAACTGTTTATTTCAGAGATTCATTAAAAAGACCTAAACATGAATGTAAATCGTGACATGTACCTGATAGCAGTATATCCTCCAGTATCCTTGTGGTTGTCCCTTTGCAGCTTACAACAAATTTTACCTGTTTCTCAGTTTTAGTTTCTGGCCTTCAAGCTTGGAATATATTTCCCCTGTTATGTGTCTAATCATTTAGATGTTACTTGATTGCTTTGGTCATCTGTTTACTATATAAATACTTGAGTCATTTTAATGGATTCTTTAATAATAATGGTATTCTCTTGCACCGGCATATCTTGAATTAATCTTTTTTTACATTATTTTCCTTTTGAATTTCTTTGATGATTCTTGATATTACTCAATTTTTTTGGCTGCTGCAGGAGTAACAAATTGTAAGCCAATATAATCTTAAATAATCTTAAATCTAGTTAATAAAGGAGCAATAAACCCTTTTCTGCAGTACCTGATTTTTCTCCCTTTACTGACTGTATTTGCTTTAGAATGTTCATCATGCAGGTCAACCCATGCCTGGAGAAGAACAGGAAGATATAATAATGACTAGTACACAAAACAATATCTTAAACATAATGTGCCCGATAACTGGAAAGCCAGTCATTGAACTCCAAGAGCCAGTTCGCTGGTACAGTATTTTGGCTGTCCTGCTTCTAGTTCTGTATCCTAATAATATGACATCATTGCTTTTGCTGTCTTTTAATAAGTACCATTTTCCTTGAGGCGGTAATAAAATTTACTGTTTAAGACATCCATCTTCCACAGTTAGTAATGATGATGTAAAAACTTGTTTCCTTTGCTTGATGATTACTGCAGTCTGCTACTTATAACAATTGGTCGACAGTCAGGAACAATAATCATGCAAGCCCTAGATAACTTCATAAACATTACTGAACGTATTACTAGTGGATCACTAATTTTGTTAAGATTTCACTTTTCTGGTGTATTTAAGTTTTCTTGAATTTTGAAGGTTAACTATGTTAGAATATAAAAATATAACCCTCAACTCTAACCATAACTTCTGAGTTTTTGTGTAATAGTTAGAAGGATTTTTAGATAGTGTTAAAACAACTTAGGTTCAAATTCCATAGGCCATAAATTTAAAGCCGATTTTTTAAAAATTGACGCCGCTGCATGAGTCCATGTTTCGGCCCGTAAAAAAGGGGCTCAACCTGTGGGGCATTTTAGAATATAAAAATATAATCCTCAAACCTCACCATAACTTTGGAGCTTTAGTCTAATGATTAGAGGGAGTTTAAGAAATTAGATGTATATTAAGATCATCTCTAAAATATACCTTTTCCAGGAACTAGGAATCATGTGCACGGGCATAAGCCAGTAAATGCATCATTAGACCCGTTTACTTTGCTTCTGTCCCCTTTGCATTTCTTCTGGTTTGATGCTATTATTGATTTGGAGTAGCCCTCAAATATTGACAAATAAACTGTTATTAGCTACTGGTAAATCTTTTGTATGATAGATGAGTTGCCTTGCTTCACAAATGAGTAAGTTTAAAGTAAATCATATTCATATTTTATCCAGAAGCTTACATTTTTATTTTGTCTGCAATACGTATTCATATTTTATCCAGAAGTTTACATTTTCATTTTGTCTGTATTGCAGCATGGATTGCAAACATATTTATGAGAAAGGTGCAATTATGCAGTACATAAGAAAGAAAAAGCCGCAGCCAACATGCCCTATTGGAGGTAGGTTATCTGTTATTTTTTGGAGATCCTTTGGTTATTCGTGTTCCCTCTAACAGCCTCATCTTTACGCAGGCTGCCCCAGAATTTTGCAAGTAGCAAGAATTGTCTGTGACCCCGAACTACTTATTGAAATCGAGGAGATGCGTGCAACATATAACACTGAGGTGCATGCCACTGCAGTAGAGGATTTCACTGAAATCGATGATGAATGAGATGTTTTGCTCAAATTGGATTAGGGATATTACTCCCCTGTTGAAATGATAACACATACCTGCTATAAGCATTCACGTAGCGATAATCCTTTGACACGATCCAATGCTTTTTGTATTTAGCTGTTTTATCTTACTTGATACCGAAGCATAATGTTGGTTATTTTATCTGATTAGCACGTAACTATTTCACTTCAACCAAATGATTTTTTTTCTTTTGGTTTTGTGTCGCAATGTCTTTTTTGATCAATAAATCTTCGTGGTTTGGGTATGCAGAGAATGGTAGAGTGGAGTTTGCATGCAGAGTTCATTCTCATGCAGAGATTACTGCTGAAAGTTTTTCCCCCTTCGTCTTGCATCTCAAGAAATTCACCATGTTTCAACTTCACATTTCAAAGGGTTCTAAGGACGTTGAAGAGGCGGTTCAGTTAGGTTGTCACTGTAACTGGCAACCTTTCATTCTGAATTATACCATATATTGTCTATCTACTTTCAAGCTTTGATTAAAACCAGCACGGGTGCTCTATCTGTACATTGAGCAGTTATGAGATGCTAATATGGATCATTCAGGTAAGAGTTTAGCGGTTTTGCTGTTAATAAAGGTTGATAAGTTATTTACTAGAAGCATATATATGCTCATTTCATGTATAGAGGCAGTGACAACGTGATGCATCTTAGATAATACGTAATGTCAATCAAATTATGTACTTCCTCTCTTCCAGTATAAAATATGTAGGTAGCATCGAGTGCACAAGGAAGACTTGTTGAGCTGAATCCAGACCCGTTACATGATACCATTGTTCCTGTTCTTTATTAACTGCAACAATAGAAACTCTAACGCCACCTAGCGCATCCATGCGTACTTTATCCCTAGCAATTTCATTCATAGATAAGAGTGCATATTTTAGGAGACCCGCAAGCATATAGGGTGTCAGTTTTATTCATAGAACGAAGATCTGGTGCATGTCAGAAGTCGCCGAGGTAATGCTGATTGTACAACTACTTCTACTAACAGACATACTAATCATTTAGAACTAGAGACACAAGAACTTAATTGCAATCACGACTGAGTTTTGTATCACCATAATATTTAGCATTTAGGCTGTGTTTAGCAGTTCGAAAATATTTAGCGTTTAGGCTGTGTTTAGCAGTTCGAAAATAAAATTGGGCCTAGATTGGCTTTTCTTAACCAAGTCATAGTTGGTTGAGGGGTTGGTCAAAAAAAAAGAACTAGTTTAAGGACTAAATTTAAACTAGAAAAAACTAGTTCAACTTGACTTAATTTTTATCAAACTAAAAATTAGGTTTTGGACCAAAGTTGTATCAACTAAAACAAGTTGTGTGAAGTTGGCAAACATACATTTACTAAGTACTCTTGCTCCTTTAACTGCGACAATAGAGGCAAGATCGTTCCTGAAACGTGCGCAATTTTCTGAGTAAATTGATGAAGTAACGCTGAAAACAAACTCTCGATAAGCATGGTGCCAATCCTGAACAGTTTCAGAATATGCAACTGCGCTCGAGCAAAGGGTATATACACCGAGATATACAATCTCAGATATTTACATGCCATAAAAAAAAGGGAGATAAGGGCATCAACTGTCATCAGAGCATAATGTCAGAATGATAATAAAAGTGAAGCTGGAATTAGGGAAATACTCACTTCTTTTCTCGACTGCTCAAAACGATCAGAAAACCTACATCAAAATTTTCTATGTTGGACGAGGAAAAAAAATATCCAACAAGTTTCTTCAGCTAGTACCCAATCAACTGAGGATTTCCTGCAAATCTTCTGCTTCACTTGATACCACAAGTTTCACATGAACTAATACAGTCAAATAGTTTTAACATACTGTCAACCCAACTTAATAGTAAGGAAGCAATCAAGAGTTCAACATCTTCTACCAAATTACCGGCGTAGACAATGAAAGCATAGGATAACAGAACACAGTCAGTGTTTCTCAGCAGCATGGTTACAATATTGTAAGGTGAAAGTCTTAGAAATCCTAATATAAACTTAACCCTTTAACATCAAGGGCAAATGCTGTTTGTTCCACAACTAAGAGCATGCCGTCAATTCTTTTTCATCTTGAGTGTATATCAAAATCCTTGATGCAGTATTGCAAAAGTCCCTGCACAACCATGACAATGGATCAAGGTTAGTGGCAATAGCAATAAAACTGATTAAGGTGCCAACTATAGAAGATGGTTACAAACACTTAACTGCCAAGGATCATCCCCAACAAGCATCATATCATTGTCATCATCAGTATAGACCACATGCCATTTCTTCTGTTTATCTTTCAAAAGCCCCTCCATATCAAACAAACGCTCCAGCTCACATATTAGACCATTATAGCCATCAAATTTTGAGAGATCAATGGCTCTTACTACAACACTCCCTTGCTTGTGCACCTGCAGTACAAGCTTTATAACAAAGTAAAAAAGTATGTGGGTTTTTTTTCCCTAAAAAGGCGTAGCAGCACACACAGCATGAAGAGTGCTTACTTTCGTGCAGCTACGCCCAACAGAATTGTCCAGCATGTGAGGATTTAAGGGTGGAGAAGAAGTTTCATAGTTCATTTCAGTTGCGCTAGGAGATGCAGATGAAGTGTCATCCACTATGTCCACTACTGGAATCATCTCAGTCAAGGGAAAACCAAAAAGCTTGCAGCCATTTCTACCAATAGCATGTTCAGTCTTCGCATAGTTATTCTCTGGTTCATGTTGCTTTTTGTTGAGTTCATTTCCCATGTGACGAGTATAGCAGGGCAAGGATGCATCCTTTGCCCTTGGAAACTTTGAAAAGTATGAAACACCAAGATAATTGTCATCCCCACCTTTATCCTGAGTATGTGATCGATAAACTGGTTGAGGGTATGGGAGCTGAGAAGTTTGTTGAAACATTAGGACAGAAGAAGGGGAAGACACTTGAACTGAAGGTGTAGATGGGGGTACAAGGATGCTATATCCCTGAATTGGTCCATTCCCTCTTACATCAAAGAAGCCAAATCCACAATTGTTTACACATGAGTCAACCGGACCTCCATGACCTGGTGGATTTACTGAAAATTTTTCTTGACCTTGCAAGACCTTATGGAATCTAACAGATTCACCAAAGCCTATGCGATTGTATGAGAACCCAAAATTCCCAATTGGAACTCTTGCACCACTTCCAGAACCAGATAAGTTGTTATAGTTCACATCAGTGGAGCATCTCCTTGTTTCAGGATACTGATGATTTCGTATCTCAGGAATCTGAGAACTGGGTACACCAATACCACCATAAGGAGCTCTAAAACTGAAAATTTCTTGACCTTGCAAGACCTTGTGGAATCTTGCTGATTCCCCTAAGTCTATACACCCACTTCCATCTGCAAAGAATTAAGTAACGATTAAATCAAGTGCATCAATTGTACAGGCAAAGAGGCAGAAAAATATTAGAAGAACTACTTGGAACTGAGTAATCAGGATTGGATGAAGGTGGACAGATTCTACTTCTTTTAGAACCAGATGCTGCCAAACTGGCTGATCCTGAAACTGAACCAGTCGGCTCGATCTCCCAAGGAGATAACCTGTTCTGTCTACTTGTATCCACATCATCATCCCATCTAACCTGTAACATTCAACCATATCATGAAATGCCGAGTCAAAAGATAAACAACTGTCTCTGAAGCATTCCGAATCTACATTATAATTTACAATAAATATTTCAGAGATGATTGTCAAATCATCTCCTCAAATAGACACCATAAGATGAAAACACAGGGCACTGATTTTATTTTGGGTTAATCAAGACTCCCTTGTGCTTAAGGTTCCCAACTAGTCAGTGACACCAACGGACTCACATTCATTACAGTCAGCAGATAAGTATTCAGTTAAAATACTGCCCATGATTTGAACTTTCAATAAAGAAGGGGAAAAAACAGTTTGCTGAAGGCTACTTTCATTCTTGCAAGGATATTAATGTCAACAATTATTGGAAAGAAAAAGAAAAAGAAATGGAAAGGTTTGGAAACCAAGAACCCCACAGGTAAAGTAACTGCAACAGCATAAGAGATAACGTGTCACCAGTTAATAAATCTTACATAAAAATGGAAAGAGCACAAATATATGGTGGTATGTCTATTGCCTTCGCTCCATTAGCTACCATGTTCTCTATACCATTAGCTGAATTCCTTACAACCAAATAGTTGACCAAAAGTTAGTCTAAAGCTTTTATCAGTAAGCAGGCTTTAACTGTATCTATATGATGTCTTCTTAAGCCATGTAATATAATATACTTTGCATAATTCCAGCCACGGGATCAGATTACATGTATACTTAAAATTGCCAGGATATACAACAGAAACATAGAATAGTCCACCCATACAAAAGCAAAATGAAATAGAGGAAAGGGAACAGTATCACAAACAATGGAGATTATATTATCATAAATGAATTAACTTGTTGAAGAATTAGTAAAATACCGAAAGCTAATATTTTTAGAACATACCAGAAGGCACTTCCATTTTGAACCGGGCCACCTAACAGGGTCTATGTCGCCGATTCCAGATACCCATCCAGTATACCTGACAAAGTTAAAATATAAAGAGATTTTAATCACAAATAGGTAAAATATGAAATGGCATGTTCTTCAAGTTTTTCTGTGCCAAACCTTCTCTCTGCTGCATCTTCACTTTCAAATCGCATTTTGAACCGTGTACCACTAGAAAAAGAGTAATTCAAGCTCTTTGTAAACTTCCAATATGGTATTATGAACTCTGAGGGGCTTGCCCTGCAATGTATAAAGTTACATATTATCTAAACTAATGTGTATTAAATTGAACTCTTCATATTCATTAACCAAACTTCCAATATGGTATTATGAACTCTGAGGGGCTTTCCCCATAATGTATAAAGTTACATATTATATAAACTAATGTGTAGCAAATTGTACTCTTCATCCTCATTAACTAGTCAGCAAAAACATAAATAGATGCGAATTTTATGATGGAAAATTTTGAAAGCTGTCAGTTAAAAACAACAAAAAAGGTTAAGATAGCCTATTAAGTGAATGGTCAGTTGGATGTTAATTAAATTATTATGATTTGGAGATAAAAAAAATGTTCCACTGAAGAATTAAAAGATAAAAACTACAGAAAAAACTGCTTTGACGTTCTTCAGATTTAGACATGAGAGCAACTACTTCATGCTGTGCTGCACTATTTATCTGGCTTCTGATTATCCAAAAGCCCTTACAAAATGAATCAACATGAGGTACTATTTCATAATGAAGTTAACAATTTCATCAGAACATGGCATTTCGAATATAGTAGCATCCCAATTCCTACTAATGAAAATGTTAAAAATATGATATTCCAACTCTATAAATAGGTGAGTATTCCTTAGATGCCAATTTGAAAAGAACCTCCCCATTTCATAGCCTTCATTGATCTACTGGAATTTTTCTTAATGACACAAATCTTCCTTGATTTTTTCCTTATTACAGCTATAGACTCAAATCAAACAGAGAAAACATCACAAGGAAGAGAAAACAAAATTTGGCCAATAGAACATGGGAATAAATATGGTCTGAGTAGATCCACATCCACAGGGAATACCAAAGAGATCCAGCAATATTATTTAAAAGTACCAGGAAGAATCTCCCGAATGCCTCCTCCATAACGATAAAAGACTCTTGCTAAAAACCCAATCCTTATACTGACCTCAAAATGAAATCCCAAATTACTCATTCTAGAACCCCGTATCTTGTTCCCTAGAAAAATCCCCATAAATTACTCAAAATATCAGCCTTAGATTGACCTATGCACGTTTTTCCCTTTATCTCCTTAAACTCTAAGCCCATTAGGTGCATTTTCCCAAGCAACTCATCCATACAGAATAATGTCATCAGAGTATTCGTACTACACTGCAAATACAAATTAACATATTGGTACAACTTTACAGAAGTTATGTGTACAAACACATTCCAATCAATGAGAGAATCTGGTCAAAAGCCTTCATCCATGGTCAATCCAAACAAAAGATCATCCATCCACGTATTGAAAACTATAATTACACCCCTATAGCTTGCAACAAGCCTAGACTAAAACAGGGCCAGTGAACCATGCACCTAAAGCCAGAAATACTTCAATACTTCTGCATTCGAAGCCTTCTACATAGCAACCCCAAATAGACAGGATGTTGCCTTTGTTGTACCTTTTCCTACAGCACCTTCATATGAAAATTGATGATGCCAATATATGACAAAACTTAATTCCTTATAAGTCACATGAAAAACGTTTTCAATGATAAGCCATTTTGTTTGAAGTTACAGGCATCATAGCACAAAGTTGCATCGTGGTTGTGCAAGTTGTTGTCTGGTAACCAAGACAGGGGCACTTGGCAAAGACAATAGCAACATTATTAAGAATAAGAATCAACAAGAGTGCTCATTTTGATAAATGGAGATCAGAAAGAAAGTTAAACTATTAGATCAAAAATCATCACAGAGGACCCTGTTTCAGAAAGAACATTCCAAATTAACTGTTGGGACTTCGATATCACATTCCTGACTATAAAATGACTGGAAGCGTCTTTTTTTTTATCTAACATAAGAATGAACCAGGATGAACATCAACTGTTGTGAAACAAACCTTGGGTTATAGTAGATGTGGAACACACTTTTCGAAGAGATGGAATCAGCTACAGCAGCCAATTTACCCGGATTCATGTTCTGGCTACAGAGTACAGAATAAGGTATAGCACTCTTAAGCTGTGCAGCTCTCCGGACTCCCAATCTGAGCTCCCCTTTATTACCTCTGTTAAGACAAGAAACAGGGACTTAGATTCCTAGATATCTCTTTCTACTTTTTAGAGTTAGCACAAGCTTCATTCACTTACCTAAGAAAAAGCACAGCATCGCCTGAGACAAGCTTCTTCTTGTTAACAAATGCACTCCATCCTGTAGTTAGAAGGTGTCTGCGCGGTTGACCTGTTAATAAAGAGGCAGATACTAAAATCTTCCAAGACTTGAGTTTTCAACTAGCTACATAATTTTAAGTTGTCAAGAGGCCAACTTCTATGACTGCTAAAATCAGAAACATATAGAAATCTTGAAGTTCGCTACATCAGTTTGTTAGAGCCCAAATTTCTATAACCGTCAAAATAAGAAAAATATCTAGTTTCCCTGGTATAACTCAATTTGTACTCTACACAAACAGGTTTCGTTTCTATGCAAACCAATTTAACTGGTAAAATTTTAGAAATCAAACAATCCTTTATAAAGGACGAGAGATTTATTCACATATCACTACTAAGAAAAATAAAATTGCACCTATTAAGTAACTACTAAAAATAATAAAGCCCATAAAAACTTAGGCAGTTAGAAACTGAACCAAGAATGCATAAAATGTTTCTTATGCAAGGTGCGTAGTGTGCGGGGGGGGGGGGGAGGGGGGGGGGGGGAGGG
>JBAKGM010000233.1:36731013-36750524 GCA_037177215.1 Asparagus racemosus
GGGGAGGGGAGAGGGAGGGAGGGAGAGCTCACATCAACAACACGATGTAGAAAAAGAAGAATACTGGCAGCATTGCAATTTTGCCTCGAAGCAGTCATCAAGAAAACATTGTTATGCTGTATGAACATGTAGCTCACTCCATCATTACACATCACCGGATCATGGGACTCTGCATCACCCTGGAAAAATCAAAAGGCAAGCACAGTCTTTCAATCAAATCGAACTAGAGAAATAGAATATCACTACCTCTAAAATCTAGACTATATCTTGCAGTAGAACACACAAAATTTCTGATGGCTCGATACAAGGCTCCACTCCACCCATAAAATTTCTTTGCTAAGGGTCCACTCCACCCATAAAATTTCTTTGCTAAAAACTTTTGCTTCTCGTTTTAGAAGGTTTCAGGACAAAAAAAATGAAACATCATGCAGAAAAAAAGAAGGGGGAAAAAAGGAATCCAGACCTTGTCAAAACCAATAGCAACAAGCCAACAACAACAAAGCCTTTATCCCAAATTTCTGAGGTCGTTCTTCTTAGAGTCAACGGAAAAAATACAAATTTTTAGAATAAAAAATACAATATAAGAAATATTCAAGTTAGTGAGAAATGCATAAATGGGTCTCTTTTTACTACAGAATTTGCAACAAAATACATATATGTGTAACCTTACACCCGTGGGGACCCAGTTCTTTTTCTAATGCAGTCCAGCAACCTATATTGTAGTTATTCAGAATCCTGTCTAATTTCAGGTTGACAAATTGGGTCAATAATGTAATCAAGGATAGAAGCAAGACCTGGCAAATCTTCACAACACCAATAAATAAATGCTATATTTCCTTACTCTAGAATAGCATGAAATCATTACAATATTGGAACATGAGGACTGAGGAGACCATGTGATTCACTTGGAGTGCATTGTTGCTTATCTCTTAGCTTTTAGATAAGGCATCTACACTTTTTTCATACTGCTGTTTAGCTATCTCAACAACCGGATTTCAGCCAAGCTCATGCTTCCCATATACTGATTGTGATTTTCCAACATTTTAACATGCAAATATTTACTGCCTGTGCATGGATATTCTACCAACACATAATTTTACAGAAATACTTCTCCTTTAACAGTTCGACCTTAAATTTGACAAAATCTTATTAACAGTAATAAAAGGTTGAGTGAGTAGTAAAAAATCTCATAATTGTTTTCCTTGTTATTAACGACAAGAGTGATTTGAATACATAAAAAAATATGTTCCCAAGTGACACCAGAATGTAGACGCCAGCACATCTCCTGGGACTCCACGTAACAAACTAAGCCCCTTCCCTGTTATCACACTTTCTTTTTTTAAGTGCATTCTTATACCCATCACGACAGATCAACATATGCTTATCTACCACCCTTGAAATTTCGATTACTTCATTTCTCTCCTGTATAAATGATTTTCTCCCCCTCTATTTCATTGACTTAAATTACCTTTCTCTTTGTCTTCCTCAATCCAGCAGCATAACTGCAGAAGCCCTCCGATTCCAAATATGAATTTCACCATCCGTGAGTACATCAAACTCTAATCCATAGTATTACACTTCACTTCAGGTGGTTGAATATGATGATTCAAGCTAAAATTTCCAATCCATTTCGTCATGTATCCAACATATATAAGTTCAATTTCTATCCCGCCACCCCACTCAAACAATATAATTTGGCATAAAACACTAACATAATAATTCAAAGTTCAAACCCTATGTTAAATCAATGATTCTCCCTGAGCAAACACATCACACTTCAAGAGAAAAATTGAAGGAAGGTCATCCAATCAGGTAAAACCAAACAAATTTAACGTCTTCAGCATTTAAACTTCCTGTTCTGAACTAATCTACGAAACAAAAACAACTTTTATCAACCACATGAAAGCAGCGAGATCCAAAAACTAGGTATATGTTCACAACATGTTGCAATTTTATAAAATTTTGACCAATCTATTGTTAGTATGATATGCTCTAGAAACCAATCATAGAGATGATTATGTTTAGTTTATATTTATGTAACTTCTATGAATAATGTGTTATTTAGTCCCTTGAATAAATAATGTGTTATTTAGTCCCTTGAATAAATCACTTGTTATGGATCATTAAGTATGTGACTTGAACGTGAAACTTTATAATTAGATTGTGATGTTATTCTAAATAGTCCTTGTCTTTTGTCATTGGTTGGGACGCTAATGATTTTATAGGCAGCATGTGGATTGATTGATGATCAAGTTTTGCGGATCATGAATATAAGATATCAAGTGAATCACATGGTTATATGCTCTTGAACATGATATTGGACTGAACCACTATAAAACATTGCATGGATTATTTGTGTCATTAACATGTTTCATACAATGGTTATGTTTGGTCTTTTGACCTGAGACCATCATGGTTTCCTACATGAGGATTGCATACTTTGATGTTACCAAATGTTTTACTTTTGACCGGATAACAATAAAGGTATTAGTCAGATATGCTATGAATCATGCAGAGGGATGTGAATGGTCAAGATGGAATTTGTCCCTCACGTATAAATGAGAGTATGATATCTCTAGGCTCCTCGAAAAAAATAGACTGAGAAAGTGCATGGCCATGCCTAATTAGTTGATAGTCAACTATTAAAAAGTCAGTCTAATTTCAGATGCGAGAAATTAAATGTTGAACTATACAAGAATGACACGTTTCCTGCCTTGAGTTCAATCAAGATATCTAGTGATGAAGAGATCAACATATATCTATTGTGGACTAGGTTTCATCTGAGATGATATTTATGTGATTTGAGTAGTCATAATGTCCTGTTAGGGTCTGCTTATGACTTGTGGGCTGAAAAGTATTTTGACCCACTGCCAACATCATGTAAACCTAATGGGTCACACACAAGAACATGTTGAAATGTTATTGAGAAAACCCTCATAAATTAAGTCATATAGAGATATGATTAGATGTGAGGCAATCGGATAATCAGATAATAAATAATTTGACAAATCTCGGTTAACTGATCTCAATCGAGTAATCAGATAATGAATGATTTAACAAATCTCAGTTAATTGATCTGAATTGATTTGAATAATCACGTTTGGGAAAAATACTGACCAAGTTCAATGAACCTATCTCCTAACAATCAATTGATATGATCAACCACGGTTTAAAGATATGATTTAATTTGAACAAATCTTTTTGAGAAACCGTGTGATTGGAAACCCAATCTCTTTCCGGTTTAAGAAACCACCTCACAACCCTATAAAAGGGAGCATAAGACGGTTTCTCAAACCGGAAAGAGATCGGGTTTCCAATCATGAGGGAGAGAGTACACTCCAGAGGCCGCCATCTTTGAAGTACTAGTACACCAACGAGCGGAGTTTCAACAACTTCGTGTGGATATCAGTAGAGGCGTCGCTGTGATAGCTGCGCAACATCTCCACGAGTACGCAAGTTTCTATTGCTTATGTGCATGCTTCGGGTACATCTCCACGAGTACGCAAGTTTGCTTCAGGTAATTTTCTATCTTGGATCTTCTTCAACGTATAAACCTTAGGATGTAGTTAGGTAAAAATCTGATTTTTAATGCTTGTTAGCCCTCCACCTACTCTTCATCTATCACACTAGTTCTATCACTGAGCAATCACTGAGCAATCCAGCACCCGAACTCGCATCAGCACAGCATCAGATCTCACATTTCTACTCAAAATGAATTAAATATTCCGCAACTAATGACAAAATTACTAGATCCAATCTAATTCATCACAAATCCAACAATGAAACCTCAAAAAAAAAATTCCAAGAAGGCAAATCAAGAACAGAGATCTTACTTCCTTCTCGATGAGTTTCGTGAAGAATTTCTCCGCCTGGACAGCGGAGACATCGCCGCGATAATCTCGCCAAACGAGGACCCTCCCCTTGATATCGAGGAGGAACAGCGCCGACACGGCGCCCGCCATTAGAATTCTTCGAGGGCTTCGTTATACGCTCAGATCTAAAGGAAAGAATCAAATTCAATCTCCATTTCTTTGGCCGTAGATCTCGATTTTTTATGCAGATATTTGCAGGGATCGGGGTTGAGATTTAGATGGAGAGGGTCGACGGGGGAAAGGATCTTTGTTGTCTGAAGGTTTCTATTTCGAAGAAGGGAAGAAAGTGGGTCGGTACTCTCTGTGGGATCTTGTTAGGATTTAGACGCGTAATTGTATTATATTAGTCTAATCCGAACGTTTGGCTGGCTTATTCTTAATTTCCACTCGGGGTTTGGCTTATGTTAGAGATTAGAGTGCACGATGCATGACCTCTTTGTCGTCTGAAGTGTAGACCAAATTCAAATAGAATATGACAGCGTTGGTATTAGGTTCGTATGTGACTATTCAAATTCGTATCCGAATTCAAAATGAACAGAAAATGTGTATTTGATTCTTCGATTAGTATTTAAATGTTTGATAATTGTTTGGGAATATTCGTTAACAGTTTTTATGAATGAAGTATTTTGTGAATTATTCGTTTCATATTCAATAGAAATTTGATAAATATTCGATAAATATTTATTATCCTAGCCTAGTCTTATAATATAGCTAAATATGATGCAACCAGTGAATATGCGACATAGCGGTGAATGTAATATTCTCAAATAAAAAACTACTTAGAGGCTACATGTGTAATAAACTTTTGGGATGCATAGAAAATATAGTAACTAAAAATTATAGGTCTAAAGTGTAACACGTGAATGAATAGTTTATTAAACACGGGTTATTTGCATATGCACCAGCATAAATTATGGGTATTTGCAAAAATAACCTTAAGTCTTAGAATTTGCAAAACTACCCCTCAAATCATCAACAAATCGTCAATTTGGTGTTAAAAATTGACTAATTTGTTGATAATTTTTTGCATTGCTATTACAAATCAGCTTATCAAAGTTGACGATTAATTGCACCGAGGGTAATTTCTTTGCAAAATTGATGATTTGAGGGGTTGTTTTGCGAACACTGAGATTGGAGGGTACTTTGCAAATACACATGATATAAGGGTTAAATATGCAAATAATCCATTAAACGAATACTTGTAGTCAAATTCTATTCCTTTATGAACTCAATAGTAAAAACCATTTATTTCTTGTTAAATCAACTATCAAATTGAATATGACCAAATACTCAAGCGAATGAATACTAAACCATTTGCAAAATATTTGGTTCATTTCCAGGCCTACAGATCCAACACTAAACTACTGTTCTAATCAAATCCAAATAATTAACTAATCAATACTTCTACCATTATCTGGGCAGGCTGGGCTATCCGACCTGCGTCAACTCGAAGCTATCAACCTGCGTGAACTCTACGCTATCGGGTCGGGTCCATAAACGGGTTCAAGTAATAACCAAACCCTTCTATCATTTAGGATTCGCTAAAATCCCATCCCTCTTCTTCTTCTTTCTCCCGTCTCTCTGCAAGAAGGAAGCAAAAGGAGCAGCAGCATGACGGCAGTGGCGGGGATCGACGATGGAACAATGCGCTCCATGGCCATCGGGGCCGTATTCACCGACTACGTGAGTCCATTCCTCGACTTTCAATTTTCTTTTTAGTCTCGCTTGAATTTAGGATTTATTGTTGATTAATAGGAAATTAGGTTTAATCGCGCATTGTGAAGTTCTTAGGTTAAGGGAGTGATTATACGAGAATAAAACTGATATAGAGGCTAAAACTTGAAGGGGCTTGTGATCAATTAGAGCTACTTGTTTTCTAGACTGAGGGAAGTAAACATAGACCATCGAGATAAAGTTCTAAATTTGGATTAAGTGTCCAAAGCAGTATTGAAGTCTGCAAAGTTTCATTTCTCTTAAAATCATAATAGTTAATTTACCTTTTTTTTTTTTTTTGGCTTTCACCTCATTTACGTTGTGTATGCTGAGCTCTTTTAAATCTCTTGCTGTTAATTTTCAGGCAGGCAAGATAACTTGTCTTGATTTTCATCGCACGGATGATTTGTTGGTCACTGCAAGTGAAGATGATTCTGTGCGCCTTTATGATATTGCAAATGCCAAGTGTGTATGCTCTCCACTTTATTCTTGTGTATAGTGGTCATGTTCGAAGTTAATCGTACTTTTATGTAGTAGAACATACTTTAATTATCTGTTCCTTATTTTTTTGAGCTTGCAATTATAGATCTACAGCGTGTTGAAATATCTAAGTTAATGTTACATTTTTGTGCCTTAAAATGTCTTACAACTTTCAGGCTGTTAGCCTGCTTGTAACTTCCTGGGAAGTTGACTAGTGTAACATGTCACATTTTTCTGGGAATTACGAAGTTCCAGTTCAATATCTATCTGTTAACAATGTATTGTTTGATATACATTGCTTACTCACAACCCTACAATTTGCAACCTTAAGAACCATAATTTCAGGATGCGCATCATGAAAAACTATATACTATTGGACGATCACTTTAGAGCTAAGACATCATTAAAGCACTTTCTCGAAAAGTTTAGCCGAATGTAATGAGGTTTAACAGTTTATAACAAGATAAATAAAACTTAGCGCTTCCATATGGTTCTTTGGGGTGTAGATATTCGGAAGGTTTGGGTAAATAAACAAGTTCTACTTGGATTTGAGATTTGAACCCAAGATCTTCTGAAACCTACTGCGTTGTTATTCTGCCAAGAAACCACTTTAATCAAACTATAGAGATGGTTTCCCAGTATTTGTTAATGTTTTAGTCCTAGACTTTCTCATAGCAGTACTTAGTTTTGAACTGTTGTACATCTAGGTTATTGAAGACGACATATCACAAGAAACATGGTGTGGATCGTATATGCTTCACCCATCATCCAAGTTCCATTATTTGTTCTTCAAGGTACAATTTGGAGTCAGCAGGTATGTCTCCGTCTTAACTAATACTTTTCCTATTCAATGAACTTTTACTTGTAACTTTCAACATAACTTTCAAGCTTTATCCTGTTCCTTCGACAGAATCCTTACGCTATATTTCTATGTATGATAATCGATGCCTCCGCTACTTCAAAGGGCACAAAGAAAGGTAAAATTTCTGCTTGTTATTAAAACTGTTGTAACTACTATTTTAGCATCTCCTTTGTTGCTTGTTTGCTAATGTAAACTTATGCATTTTTGTAGAATTGTCTCCCTCTGTATGTCTCCTATCAATGACAGCTTTATGTCAGGTTCACTTGACCATAGTGTGAGGATATGGGATCTTCGTGTAAATGCTTGTCAGGTTGGAGTTTCTGCTTCTTAATATCCTGTTTGAAAGTAGGGATACATTTTACAATAATTAGCATCGTAAGGATTTTTTTTTTGGGAGACCAACATGAAATTTTAACCTTGCTAATCAGAATTTCTGATTCCCATTCATGCTTACTTTTCTAGTCTTCAGGGTATTCTGCGTTTGCGTGGTAGGCCTTCTGTTGCATATGATCAACAAGGCCTTGTTTTTGCTGTGGCAATGGAAGGTGGTGCTATCAAGTTGTTTGATTCTCGCTCATATGACAAGGTCTACATCGAAAGCTCAGAAACTTTTCCTTTTTATTGTTGGGGCTTACCTGATGGAGTTAACCTGTATCTTAAAATCACAGGGTCCATTTGACACATTTTTGGTTGGTGGAGATACAGCTGAGGTCTACGATATCAAATTCAGTAATGATGGGAAGTCCATGCTTTTAACAACAAAGAATAACAATATCTATGTATTGGATGCTTATGGTGGAGACAAGGTTAGTCTACCAAGAGATTGGTAACAATAAAACATGGAGTTCCTTGAGCTGTGAAGTGAAACCTGCAGATTTGACCTTGAAGCGTAGTTCCATGTGCATAATGCATGTCACATTTAAACCATGGCATGTTAGCTCATGATATTTCTTGTTATAAAAACCTTTTAGGCAGGTGTTTAGCAGTAACTATCTGACATGTTAACATGTTCTATATGTAACCTGCTCACTCATAATTCGAAATGACTGTCATACTTTCAAGTTTCAACCTTTTGGTTGTGTCCTTTTTCATCATTGTGGTTTATCAGAACCCTTCTCCTTCCTTATGGATCTATCATCCATTTTTTATTAGTTCCATGTTTTGTTCTTTATCTTGAACACAAATATGAGCTTTTTTAGACCATTTACCTGACTTTTGTGTTCCCAATAAGGCAGTCTCTTTCATTCTTTTACATATTAGATGTAGCACTTATTCTCCAAGTAACATCCAGATTGTTCCGTTGACCACAACTTGAGATCAGTTTTAAATACTCCGGTTTCTAAATTATCTACATACTGCATTCAACATTGCTCTTAAATTGGTCATGCAAACAACAGAATTATTATTTCACCAGCAATTGCTGGATCGTTTGATGTTTTATATTTAATTTTTATTGTGTATCTGGTCATTCCAAGACAATCCTTTCCATTGACAGTATTCTTTTAAGTGGTGTGATACAACAGAAACCTGTGGAAGATGATATCTAATACTTTCTGTTCTTGTATGTAGCGCTGTGGATTTAGTCTAGAACCATCTCCCAATTTAACAACCGAGGCTACTTTTACTCCAGATGGGCAATACGTGGTGTCAGGTAAAATCATATATTTATATCGTGCTGGTATTTTTGCATGTTAAATTGTTATGCTGCATCCTTCTCTTTTGTAAATAAAATGTTAGATTGTCTTGCATTGAGATGATTAATACTCGTCAAATATTAGTTTTCCATCATTGAAATCCACATTTTAGCTAATTTATTGTACTTGTATCCATCCAAAATGATGCTCATAACAACTTATTATATATACCAGTTAGCACGATGGTTATGAAATTGATATTTTGAATGAGATGATGAATCTAAGGTATTCAGTGTTGAAAATTAGAACTTGATCATGGGCCAATTGAGCATGTCTCAGTAACCAGAAGTACTGAGTTTATCTGGCCATGCATATGGTTGAAAAGATTGGAGAAGGGGCATCAAATCTAATTTGTATTTGCTTAGGTGCAAAAATTCTACACATGATCTGACATGGAAACTGATAAAAGACAGTGATATAAGCGAAAACCAAGCGTGTAAGAAGGGGCATGTAGAGATCAGCACTATAATATTTCATATGAAACTTAAATCTTCCTAGCCCTACTACAGTTTTGTTTCCAGCTTATGTGATTTGTCACGAGCCTGTGCCACATGGATGTCTAATAAGCATAAAAACTTGTGAGATAATACAACTATTATTATTAGTAACTTAATATTATTGTTTTTTTTTTGGTGGAGGGCATTGTTGTGCTGAACTAAAAATATTATTTCTCTTTTGGTTAAATATGTTAATAGCATCCTAAGAAAATTAATCGAGTAGTAAACAATATTCACTTTAACCTTGGAGAACGTTATTAAAGTAAATATATAATTCTAGAAATATGAATTCCAGTCACTTCAATATATTAGACAGAGCAACTTTTCATAACATATAGACTGATGAGTCCTATATTCTTTTGCACATTATATTTCAACATTTTTCATTCAAAAATTTCTCTCTTTGACCAAATTAGCAAGTTTCAGCAGGTCCTAGGTTTAAACCTCATCATTATTGAAATTTACATTTTTATTTTCCCCCATTTATTCTGACTGTCCTATCAAAGCTAAATAAGCTTCCTATTTTGCATAAGTGGTCCGTAACAAGTGTCAACAGGTTTTCTGGCTGTTCTTTGTCATGGTGCACCGTGCATAGTTAAACACTGTCACATTATCACCATTATAGTAGCTATTATACTACATAATCGTTGTATCGCTGCATTTTTCTAAAGCCCGAACACAATATGCGAATCCATTAATTGAACAATAGAAGGTTTGGAATCACAGATGTCCATAGTATCTTGGTCAGATCTGGTTACGTTCCATTATGTTCATTCTGTGCCCTGTGTTTTTATGCTCGTTAGCTGCATCTTGCTAAAAATTCTGTTCATTCTTTTTGTCTTACTATGAAACCGAATGCATAAGTGTGCTGTTTTTGGAATAGTTTCTATATTCAGCTACCATTTTCCTCATTTATACGCTTTGCAATTTGAAATGTAAGATTAGAATATTATATCTTGCAGGATCTGGGGATGGAACCTTACATGCTTGGAACATCAACATGCGGAATGAGGTATGTATCATAAAATTAATTTTACTTTCATTTGAAGAGAAACAATGTCTTTATTCCTTGCTGTCAGCAAAGTAAGCAACTGCATTTGCAGACTAGTTAAATATCTTTAAACTCACTGACATTAAGAGCGCCTGTATCTATTCTTGTAAACTTAAAGTTACTGTTTTATTATAACACAAGGACACATGTGCCCACAGATTCTTTCCAATTTGCCTCTTCTTAAATTGAAAAGCAAGTTCTGCCTGAAGGAGATTTGAACTGATTGTTGTGATTATTATTATCGGTACAGTATGAGGAAAGATATACTGAGCTACCTTAATGAAGTGTAATGTTTCTTCCAACACCAAATGGTGTATTGTGACGTGTTTTATTATAATAACAAATTTCAATTGAACTTATATTGGTAATGAAAGCTTCAGGAAGTTTAAAGAAAATCCTCTCAATTTTTAAAAGATGAAAACTAACAATAGTAGAAGGAATATGATAACCATATTTAGTGAATATCACGAAGTACCAATTTTCCATGTCATAACATAATAAATTTTCTCTACATAAGCGAGGAAGTTGCTTAAAGCAAATATAATTCTGCAGCAAACTCAAATTTTGTTATCGTGTAGACATGCCTTCATGAGTCTTAGAGCCAAATGCCACCTTCACCATGCTTTGTTTATGCAGGTTGCCTCTTGGAACAGTTATATTGGTGCTGTAACCTGCTTGAAATGGGCCCCACGTCGATCCATGTTTGCGGCTGCCTCCACAGCACTTGCATTTTGGATACCCAATCCATCAAAATTGACTGAGGCGGCGCCAACTGCCAAACCTAATCCTGCACAATGACTAAAGTTCACCTAATCCTATCCTCTTTCAATTTTATCTGCTTAAAGAAAGGTACGTTTTGAAAATCTTGCATACAACCAGCAGGTTTTAATATTGTTTTGGTAGCCTCAGGGATTGGTAGGGTGTTGGTTATATAGTTTTACTAAGCTACTTGTACTGATCTCTTTATTTATTCGTCTTAACTATTTGGCTTTTGTTCACGGTTAGGCCCACTTATTCCTGGCCTATAAATTACCTATTTGGTTATGCCACAGGAACATACTAGAATTAGGAACCTGATGAGGAGTAAGTAACAAGAAGATATAGAAGAGAGTATTCATATTAGATTTTTATGGTTAATAACTTAGGTTTTGGGTTGATGATTAGGTACTATTTAGTTTGTTTTTTATAAATATTTTCCATTTTTAGATGTTTAGCCTTGATTTTGCATTCATTTTTTTTTCTCTCGTACTTTCTATATCTTACGCTAATATATATTTCTGCGGCTGTTGGCAACGGATAGGTAGGGTTGTTCAATTGAGAAATATCGTTTTCAATAAGCGTATTGCTCTTTCAACTTGGCTGTAATTAGCTTCTGATTTGAATGTAAATCCATACATGAATAAGGAACCAGATCTTGTTCCGTCTTTCTATTTTTGTTTTCCCCTGATTTTTCACCAGAAACAATCTCTAACTTTAATTTATTACCTCCAGACAAACACCTTTACTAAATCCCTACATCAATCACAAAACGAGGTCAATAAAATCCTAATTTGAAGTCTGAACCCAATATCAGTGGAGATAAGTTCAGACCTTCATTTCCTCCTTAGATCCCATTCTAGACTAATGCTGGTTTTTTGTCTAATGACTCTGATCTAGCACATGATTCTACAGCGGCCCTTTACCTGCTGTTGTTGATCACCTTTCCTCATCTTTATAACCTTAATCCGCCACCACAGTAAAAGAATTTCTATACATTATATCATCCCAAGGTTCATTCGACGAAACCCTGAAACTTTGTAGACTAAGAGATCTGATACGAAGAAATACATATCTACTTTGCCCTGTATCAAATTTGACATCGGAGTGAATTCCGATCCAAACATCCAACTTGATATTGATAGAAGCAGATTATTCAAAAGTGGGATTCCTTTGCTACAAGGTTCTCTGGCTCCAACTGCAGATGGACACTAATTCTAGCAAGGATCTCTTAATCTAGTCAAACTCTCAAAACAACCGCCTCACTCTGATTTCAATGGGATTTGTCATGTCCTCTACAAGTGCCTAATTTAACTCTGCCTGGACTTCCAACCAGCAGTTGTAGGGGGTTGAAAAATTGTCATTGCTGCTGCCTTCAAGCTGAGGCAGTTTTCACTTACTGAGATACGAAACATGTGACAAGTTCTTTGTTTACATAGCTTGCTTATAAGATTAATGCAACTCATAAGGTCAACTGCACCCTAAGCTGTGTATAATTACACACTGGTATTTCAAGAACTATTTGGATCTTTTTGAACCGCATTGTCATCTAAATCCATCGGAAGATCATTCTGGAGAGACTTGATGAAGAATAAGGAGCCAGTAGAAAATATAAAGAGAATTTTATGTTAGATTCAATATCTACATTTTTAGTTTTTGAGTTAATAATTAGTTAATAGTTTGAAATTTAACTGAGGAGATGACCCGAAATTTAATTAAATGGAAGAATAGGATTCATGTACCCAAAATTTAGGAATAAAGCTTTGTTGTTGTTGCTGTTGCAATTTGAGATTTTTCTGTATTTTTGATGTCTGTGTAGAGTCTGTTTTGAATTCTTGAATTCGATGGAACCTTTTACACCTTTCTAGGGACATTTGTTAGCTATAGGCTGGATTAAACATATTGTTTTCGTGTACTTTCCTCTCAGCTCAGAGTTATGATTTTGGTGTGAAACCTATATAAGCATGAAATCTTTTTTATCATCTTATCTTTCTTTTCTATTTGTTTTTTCCATTGATTTTTTAGAAGAGATCATCTCAAACTTTAATCTGTAATATTCAACCAAGCATGCTTGACTTCTTCTCTATATCAGTTACAAAACTAATTCAGGAAAAGCCTAATCTGACCCAACGATAGCTAAAATCTAACAAAATTTCCATCTTCTTGAAACTTGATCTGAAATCATTACTGCTTAATTCTTTGTGCAAGCACAGAAGTCTGCAGCAGCCCTGTGTCTGCTGCTACTCTGTCACCTTTCCTACATTGTACCCTATTCACCAAATTAACAGCATTCTACATCATATCATCCAACAGAACTGTAAAACCCGGCAAATCAATTGATCAACTGATTGCAAGTAAAGAGATCAGCTTCTAGTTGCTCTTGAACTTCACTTAACGTGGTACTTTGGGCCAGTTTGGTATTGCTTTCCAGGTGCTTCTACTTATTTTTTTGTGAAGCAATCAGTAATTGTGCTTGTTGAATTTTTTTGCATGCTTCTTGAAATTGCTTCTTCTTTCAAGGGGTTCTTTTAGAAGCAATTTCAAAATGCTTTTTTTTATTAATGAGATCCTCAGGATGCTTCTGAAAGCAGCTTCTGTCTTGTTTTGTTTATATACCATATGTGACCTTCATCTTTTGACGATGATCTTTAAGCGTAGTTTTGCTAAACACCTTAATTGCTTTTGGAAGCAACTTTTGATATATAATTTGAATGCTTATTTTCAGCTTATATAAGTTGCTTCTATTGGCTACTCATATAAACAACTTATTATGATGTCCAACAATACCAGACTAGCTCTTAGCACCTAGGCACTTGCCTGATCAAAGCCGCCTGAAGGCTGCACAACTTAAGTCGTTCTAACCCATTTTTTAAAACACTGCTCATGAGATACACTTTCTAGAAGCAGACTTGATGAGCGTTTGCATGTTTTGTTATTTTGGCTAAGATTGAATGATTGAATTCTAATAGTTTTGCAGAACGAAAATAGAAACTGAGGAAGAGAAAGGCCAAATTTTGGAAGATTTGTCAGAGCTAAGTCAGCTACCAAAGCTAATTTACATAACCATATTGTTATATCGAATTTACATAAATCTGACTTGAACATGATCCATTTTATCTTTATGTGGGCCTAGACCACATCTGATTGATGTATATATTTACATCTTTTAGGGGAAAGTTGGTTATTGGGGGGGTGGGTGGGTGGGTTTGCAGTTGGGGAATACTCATTGAAGACACAAGGTGCAGTTTCCATATCAAATGGTTCATAGCTTTTTATCTCCCATTAAAAATGCCACTGAAAACTTGGCTGTTGCCTGCAAGTGATGCTTCCCATTCTATTGAAGCCATAACAATCTGAGCGAGCTTCACCGTGATCTCTCTCATCTCTGGCCGATTCACTGGATCTTCATCCAAACACCATATGGAGATCTCTGCCATCTGAACTTATTATGGACGAGACTTGTTATTAGCACTAAGAGATTTCCTCAAGTAAATATATCAAGTAAAGATTAACAATAGTTTTCGGTGGATTGCTTTACCTTGTAGACTTCCTCCACTGGATAATTTTCCCTTAGATTTCCATCTATTATGGCCTCCAACTCTGTCTCAGGGTCTTCCTCTAGGAAAAATCTGTTCATCTGTTCAGTTAAGATCAAAATAAACTTGAGATCACAGATTTGTTACTGAATCAATCTAGTGAGTTGAGGTCATGTTTGGCTAGTTCGTAATTTATTAAACCTCATAATTTTTATACTTATTTTTACTTGTTTAGTTATAGGGTAAAGTAGTCTTTTAACATCAATAAGTAAATTTCCTTATAAGTGCCAAATAAAATAAGTTAGAAAATCCCAACTTTTGTTTTCTCTTATTTATAAGGAAAAAATAAGTGAATAAGTGAAGTTTACTAAACATGATATTGGACCCTTATTAAGGAAAAACACACTTATAAGTTAAAATCAGTCACTTCCCAAACACTAAAAGAAAAACTTACTATAGAAATAAGTGATTTCATCTTGCTAGGTTCCTTGTTGTCTCGAACTAGAGCACGGCAACCCGTTATCAGCTCCGCTAAAACTACTCCAAATGCAAAGACATCACTCTTTGAGGTCATCTGGAGTTCACGAACCGACCTGTGGATTGCTATATGATGTCATTGGTTAACTTGAAATATTAAGTGGGGTTATATGAAAAAAAGGGTATTAAGAAATCATGATTACTCAGGTGGGAGGTAACCAGGAGTTCCAACCAATCGTGTTGCCATATAATCTTCTTCATTGCTACGTTCTACAAGCTTTACCAAGCCAAAATCTGCAACCTACAACCAAAGTAACTAGATCTACTTAGTTGATGTTTATAATATTCTTGTTTGATTTTCATCAAATCTCTAGCACGTCTTCCGAGTTGTTAGATTTGGCACACCCTTGAAACTATGTTGTTTTGTTTCCTCTCATTTATACCTGTGCTGTGATTTAGTTAAGAGCAGTGAAAAGCTTATCTTAACCTTCAGGAGGGATGATTAGCGTATCTAAAATTTCTGAATTTAGGAGGACCAGCCATTTGTTGTGATGATGCAACTATTACAGACTTTTTGAAAGTGAATAGTTACTTCAACAATATAATAGTGAAGAACATTTTATTTGAAGCTTTAGGGACCAAGAGAGGATATATTTATCTGCTCATTGATTCTCTAAATATGTGAATATTAATAAATGAGCCTTAGTGGATGGGAATTAAAGCTGCAGCCATTGAAAACACAGACCCTAAAAGAGGCAACTCCTAACCGACATGACTGGAGCGACCAGTATGAGAAATGCCACTCAACAAGCACGAAGAAGAGTACACACATTGTTCCTACTTTCATTATATTTTAAGAAATGAACAGTGTGTATCCTGCATTATTAGAGTGGCTTGTGATGATGCTTGAATCAACTTACTCTTAAGGCCGCTTTTGAGCGGCAGATTGCTCTGTAGTTAGGAGTTAACTCTAGTTTAATCCTTCCAATGACCAATTTCTTGGTCTAATATATGGTTCGCATGTTATCTTTACAAGATCGCAAATCTTTTTGGTGTTCGTAACTCTAGCACCTACCTGAGTTATTTGAGCATGTCAACTATTCATATTTCTCATACCAAATTGAAACTCCCACAAAGTAAGCCCACTGTCCCAAAAAAAAAAAAAAAAAAAGATTTATAACATACATTAACACAGTAGAAAAATGGTAACTCCTACACCCTAATCCTTCAATCCAAACAGCGATGAAGTGATGAGCGTGCTTTAGTCATTAGTATCTAAAACATGGAGATTTGAGATGGATCTGAAGCGTACTTAGCATATGAGTATATTGTGGTGTTTAGCACTCACGAAACACTGACCTTAGCTCTGAGCCCCTCATCTAGCAAGATATTACTGGTTTTTATATCTCGATGCACGTATTGTTGCTTCGTGTGATCATGAATGTACTCAATTCCCCTTGCAGCATCTAGTGCAATCTGTGCTCTTGCATTCCAAGAGAGAGGTTGATGGCCTACTTTCATCCATATGGAAAATAAATTTTACTAGTTTCTCCTTGCACCAAATAAATTTTTTTTAAGTAGTGAAGAAAATAGCAGACGAGAACATCAAAGACAAAATAAACACAAGAACTGGTAGTATCATGTATCCACGGTACCTTTCAGCAGTGGATCATGGAGATGATCATTAAGTGAACCATTCTGAACATACTCATAAACCAGGTACAAATGGTCATCACCACTTGCATAGCCAATCAGTTCGACCTGGTTGACAGTTTTAGAAAGTTCCGTCAGATATTAATTGATTTTTAACAGGGAGAATGTGAAGAATGGGTGAACTAAATAACATACCACATTTATATGGTGTATTCTGCAAAGCACCTTAAGCTCTGCGAAGAACTCCTTGGACTTGCTGGACCTCATCTTTTTAATTGCCACTTCCTGCAGTAATAGATGGATGAGGCTTATGTTATGATGGCACGAGTTTGGTTTGAACTCTACAATATTCTTGTCATTAGCTAAAACTTTTATATATCGAGAAAGTGAACTTCTATCCTAGAAATCCTTGCAACGTGCTGATCATATAAAGTATAAGGTATAGACAACAGGGCGGCTGTCAAATTCCTGGAAGGCCAGTCACTAAAATGGTTATACAGTTTAAGCTTGTGCAACTTGACTTCATGAATATTCATCATTTTCGTGACTGTATGTACCATAAATGATCATAGCTTCTTATTACCTGCTTCGCCAAAATTCCATGAAAGACACTGCCAAACCCACCTTCCCCGATCTTCTGTTTCTCATCAAAGTTTGTTGTTGCTTCCCCGACATCTTTTAAACTAAATATTATTGGTCTCTCTGTGTTGGTAGGCCCAAAACCTACACATACCCATGATTAAAATATGGTCATCCTGTGAAGCTTAAATTAACCACTAGTTGGAATAACTACTCTCACCTTTCATGTCGTTTGGAGGATGGTATTGGCTCTCAAGAGCGGCAATACTCATTATGCTTGCATTTCTTTCTATCTTGTTTGATTCTTCTATTTTCTGCTGACGAGATTGCCTTCTCCGACATAAGATTAAAAGTAAGCCTCCAATTATTAGGAAGGCCATTGATATTGAAATGCCCATAATTAGCGCAATGTTGTGCTTCTTTCCTGAGTTGGAATTTCAGGAGATAATATATGTATAGAAAAAGCACGATATGATAAACAACTGACAAAGATGAAGATTTCTTCTTGCATCAATTAGGTGTATGAGCATGACTATTAGTTGTATGTCAACGACATAGCTCTATTTAGGCAAGAACTAGAAACTTCTAATGCCACTTGGTATCTGTAATTCTCTCTTTTTATCTTCTTTTGTGATATTTTCCTTTTTTCTCCTCAGAAGTTCTCGAGTATTAGAACCTAAGCAAGTCCGAAATGGTTTTTTTTATCTGTATGTCAGATTTCATACCGGAAAGCACAAGTATTCCATTGACCTCTATGTATGATCAGTTTATTATTATCATTATCTTTTGTTAGTGTCCTCCTTACATGAGGAGATCAGTCCTGCTTACATGCTTGAATTTATGTTTTATCAAGTTGCACTTTATGAGTTTCAGGAACCAGAAGTACTAAAATTATTCCTTTGGTAGGATATTCAACACTTAGTATAACAAATAAACATCCCTTTGTACATTAAACAAGTTTTTTCTTGTAGTGTATGCTCTGAAACATAATTTTTTTTTTTAAGGGGACGGCACAAACTCAGTACCGAACAAAACTAATATATCCATACCTTTTGGATTTGGAGGTGCAACAGCAGTTCCCATGGGCACAAACAGCACCCATCCTGGGATCAAAAACTCTGGATTCTTAAGAATTTCTCCATTCATCCTCACAATCTCCCCCCAGTCAGCAGATAATAAACCAGCGATTGTAGACAGTGTATCCCCTTGTTGTACTGTATAAGATACTACCTCTGCTTGGTCATTACCATCATAACACCCGCAGAGGAGGTTAATTGTGATCACCTGTTCTGGTTGGAGTCTACTGGTTACGTTCCATGCCAGACCACTGAAGACTTCAGTTGTTATCTCAGTAGGGGTGTCGCCTCGCTGCACTCTATATTTGGTGTTGTGGAAATAGGCGATGGTACCAGTTCCAGTGTCTTCACATCCGCATGGAACTTGCACCAGAAAGTCAGGCTGAATCATTGGTTGACGAAAAACCTGTACATGGAAAGATAATTTTGCTCATATAGTTGCAGTCCTTTCCAAACCTTTGTCATCACCATCTAAAACCTTTCTCATTAGAATAGTCGGTGTCAGCTACTGAGTGCAGCTCTAAATTTCTGAAAATGGCCAAAATTAAGGGTTACCATGGTTAATACCAAAATTCTTGGCATTGGAATCTGTAGCCAACAGACTGCTAGCAATGAGGTGTAGAAGACAGGTTGACCTAGTGTAAGTTACTCTAGACTAAGAGTCTAGGTGGAGGAATACTCTACCGACTGTTAGTCATGGTAGTTTCTTTTAATAGACAACATACAACATATTAATTAATTATAATAGCAACTATTAACAACTTACAGTTCTTATGAGGGTTGCATTAGCAGAGTAAAGTGAGGCGACAACAGAAGAGGGGAGGCCTGGAGAGGGAACATAGAGAAAGGAATTGCATGTGGGTTTGGGGGAAGGACTAGAACACTGCATGGGGTACATGGTAATGGCCTTGGTGGTGTTTGTTGGGTTTTGTCCATTGGAGAGGCTGGTGAGAAGGAGAAGGGATAGGAAAAGGAGAAGGTGGTTCGTCATGGCCTCCTCAGAGCAAATGTGATGGAATAGGTTCATAGCTGGGAAGAGGATTAGGGAAGAAAGAATAGGGTTCTTGTGTTTTAGTTGCTTCTGACTTGTTCCCTTGTTTCCATCGCTTCCATTTGTATGCACGCTGTGACACATTTTTTGGATATGTTTATTTTAACAGTAAATGGACTTCTAGCATTGGATTCAGAGTACGTATCTTCCTTCATCAAGGAATACTTATTATGAGCTGTAAAGGGCGGAGCTACATATATTCTACAACCCCCCC
>JBAKGM010000233.1:36764545-36776491 GCA_037177215.1 Asparagus racemosus
TCGGCCCATGGCCGAAGTGCTTCGGCAATGAGTCGAAGCACTTGTGGTCTTCTGGCGGTTTTTTTGCCGTTTTGCCGCTTTTCGACTTTTTCCGCTGTTTCATTGACGCTTCATCTGTTTTGACTTGTGTTCCGGTATTTCGTCGAGTCCGGAATTGAGTCGATTGATCCGTCGATTGGTCGTCGTTGACGTTCGCGTCGACGTTCGAGTCCGATCGACTCGTCGAGCTATTTTGGAACGTGACCGTCAGATTTATTCCGCGATACGTCGTTCCTGATAACGTGTACGCCTTGTTGACTAAGTTCATGCATTTCGTTGACCCGCTTCATGCGTTTGCGGCGTCATTATGTCGTCAGCTGTTTTTTGGTTCAGAGTAAATACAGATAAAAATATGGCTTAATAGCATAACCGAGAGTATTTCTAAGTGCAAATTTTACAAAGTTCAGGGTATATAAGTTCTGCCAAAAACAATTGAGGTTAGATTAGGTGGTGTTTGGTTCAAGGAAATGAAATTATAGGAAATGTTTTCAACCCATTTTTATAGGAAATGTTTTCCACTCAAATTTTACTCTCAAAATGGTAAGAAGGTGTTCTCCTACTATTTTGTACTTTTTAAGAAATGTTTTCCATAAATGTCGAGTTAACCAAACACATGAAAACTCAATTATAGGAAAATTTTTATTTACAAATTTGACATTTCTCTTAAAATTTTTCTAAAACTTCTTACTCTCAAAATGGTAAGAAGTTTTTTTCCTACTATTTTGTACTTTTTAAGAAATGTTTTCCATAAATGTCGAGTTAACCAAACACATAAAAACTCAATTATAGAAAAATTTTTATTTACATCTATAATTTTTATTTACAAATTTGACATTTCTCTTAAAATTTTTCTAATACTTGTGAACCAAACACCCCCTAAGCTGAATACCTCAAGGGAGTGTTATTAGTTCATAAAGGGCCACATCATACAAGTGTGAGTACTGTAGTCATAATTTATAAAAATATAAGTTATAATTGCGCATTTGATTTTTTATTTATATTTTTTAAACTTAACTATAAAAGCAGCCATCTTTATAAAATGGGCTCGTACATAAATCAATGTCAATTTTATTTTTGGCAATAAATTATCTTCTACTTTTTCTTAAATTGCAGTAAAAAAACTACAATTCTAAAAAAAACAAATGCATGTAATCATATTTTACATGCTTATAACTATTATGGATTTAGACCCTCGTTATTGTCAAAAACAGTTATAGATCACTATATTTAATTACAACTATTAGTTATTTAGTGGACATTACAATTTACCTACAATGGAAACTGGAAATAAGTGTAAATCAACTAGTCTTAATCATGGTCATCTGTTTTTTTTTTAATTTAATGATTGTTTTTTATCTCAAGTGAAAATTGGAAAGAATTAAGAGAGATATATTGTCAGATTTAGAATGAACTACAGTGATCAAAATGTTAATAAGAACGTTTTTGATGATCCAAATCCACTAGTTACAGGATAATTTTCTGCAAAATGAACAAAAAACCCAACATATTTGATTTGGGTCACGGGAAAAAGAAAGACTTGCTCCAAGAACCGCTCATTTCCTTGGCTAAATTTCTGAAATACGCTTAACTTCAGAATACTATCAGATAAACCCCGTAATTTTCAAAATATCAACAAATCCCTCTAAAGTTTAAGGGTTATCACAAAACCTCCTTTAACTTTCAATATTTTTCAAAAACTTTTAGAAAAGCGTGAACCATGATTTTCACTCTGCGTAGTTTTTAACCCGTCGATGTGAAATTTGCACCTAATGCTATTAGAGGGATTTTATGAAAAACTCTTGAGCCTAAAAGGGTTCTATGATAACCTCTAGACTTAAAGGGAGTTTTCTGATGTTTTACAAGTTATATGGGGTTATTTGATAATTGTCCAAAGTTAAGAGTTTTTTTTTGAAACTTAGTCTATAATTTATGCGCGTGAGAAATTTTTGAAATAGACTGATTCATAAATTTAAATATTAAAATCGACTAATTTTGAGCCACGTTAGCATCTGAAACTTAAAGTTGGTCTATTTAGGAAAAAACAACTTTCAACGTTTTATGGAATTGCCAATTCTGTTGGATTAGTGGCCTATTCTAATCATACGGATTTGTGAAACAATCCCGTATAATTAGCAAGACAATTAATCCTCATAAAACAATTTTCACAGCCTAATAAGGAATTTCTCAATCCTGTAGAGCACCCTAACAAAAATATGTTTTAAACTCTAAGGGATTGTTTGGTACATGGGTAAAAGGGGTTAAAGTTTATTATGTTAAATTTTAACAAACGTTTATCCATGTTTGGTATCATGTTAAAATATCACTATGGTTAAAGTTTAACCATGTAAGAGAGTAAAAGTATAACCAGGTAAGGGGTACGATAAGAGAAATTCTTGCTTGCTCCAGGAGTACCAAGGTTGTTTGGTTAGGAATGTTTTGGGCAGTGAAATACTGTAACTGTCAGGTTACTATAGTATTACATCAAGTACTTTATTTCGTTCGTGCAAGGAGTTGGGTGATGTGGCCACCCAAAAACTCAGCTGGCAGCCCATGGCAATTCCCTCCTTCCCAAGCCGTATTAGCTCCGCAGGAGGACAACCTGTTTCGGAATCACCGTAGCAAGTTTACAAAAAATTATCCAAACAAACCCAAGCTGGCATACTCCAGCTCAATAAAAGCTTAACACGTGGCACTTCACATCTCAATCACTGGGTTGGTTTTACAAAATACCCCCTATACTTAGTACTACTTCTAACTAACAAACGAATCCCAAAAAAAGGCTTACTTCTTTGCTCGTTATCCAGCAGCCTGCCGTTCTCATTCTCCGGTCATCAACGTGAACTGCTTCCAAACAATAAGATTTGTAAATGTAAATAAAACAAAAAAATAATAACAAATTCCATTTTCCATAAAAAAATTCAATTTCAACCCCAATCATTTATCAAATTTACATTTCGAGCTCCCCTTTTCCCCAAATGAAATCAAATCTGATCCAAATCTCAACACCGAATCCACATCGCCGCACCTCAAGTTGAAGACAAAGAGCGACTGCTCTCTCCCTAAGTTTGCGGTGATTGGGGCCGCAAAGAGGGTGGTTCTGGTGAGGCACGGGCAGAGCACGTGGAACGAGGAGGGAAGGATCCAAGAGAGCTCCGATTTCTCCATCCTCACTCCAAAAGGCAAGACTTCTCGTTCGATATCTTCTTCACTAGGTCATAATTCTTCATTCTTCTTCCCTAGGATTCTTCTCCTTAATTTGATAGGAATTGTGATGTGCACGAACCCCACATGGTTATTTCCATAGAGGAGGCGAACTGTGGAGTCTTAATGAGAGAAGGAATTGCGATTAGGGTTTCTTAAAGAGGCGGAGAGGTCAAAGGTGAAGCTGGTGTTGGCAATGCCGGCGGCGAAGTCGTGGAGGCGGATGGCAGCCACAACTCTTACTAACAGCTGCCACCTTTTGGGGTTTGTTTGTTACTTTAAGTGGTTAAGTATGGGGGGTATTTTGTAAAATCAACCCAAAATTTTGAGTGATTGAGATATGAAGTGCCACGTGTCAAGCTTTCCTTGAGGTGGAGCATGCCAGCTTGGTACTCTGCGCAGCGTTTACTTGACTAAGGGATTAGGATTAGGACTAATAGTCCTGGGATTAGAATCTAATCCTATGTTTTCTTGACTAAGAGATTAGGATTAAGCTAAGATTGAGATTCAACTCTAGTACCCAAAATTAGTACTGACTTATCTCTAATGAACCCCTGATATTAGTCGCTTCCGACCCTTTAGATATTAGTCCTTTAAATCTTTAATAATTGCATATTAGTCCCTCAAAGGTTGGGAATTGCACTGGAGTCCCTTACTTCTTATATAATTACATATTAGTCCCTCAAAACTAGGAAATCGCATATTTGTCTCTCAAATCCTATATTTAAGGTCTAACATGCAATTATTGAATATGTAAGGGACTAATATCTAAAAACCTCAAAACACACTCATCGGTCTTTCTCTCTCATCTCGATCTCCAGATAGCTCCCTCGACCTATCTCGGATCTATTTCTTCACCTCCGCTGCCACCGTCGCCACCGCCCCCGCCGCCGCATGAAACTCAAGGTAACACTATTCTCTCTCTCTCTCTTACTTTCATTAATTTTTACCTTTTTTTTGAAAAATCAGAGGTCAATTTTGATCGAAGAGAGATAGCCAAGGTCATTGCCGAGTTCACCAACACTTGAAATCGCAGTAAGTATCAAAATCCGCCCATGTGATCTTCAATTACGTTTTGCGTGCTAAGTGTTTGATGAAATACTCCTTAGACTTTTTATTTATCAAAACTTGATATTTTTGCATTTAGATTTTTGTTATTCATTGTTATAAATTGTTTTATGAACCATATCATGCACTCTTTCATGGATAGTTGCTTATTTTCACGCCTTTAGCAAAAGTTAATAACTTTTAGATTAGGCATCCATTGTTGTGATTGTAGCCTCTCTTGCCGAATTTTCCTCTGTTTGTTCTAATTACAAATAAAAAGAAATTTACACTTTCAATTAATAGAACCAAACTAAAAACTGACCTATTAGCTTCAAATTCATCATTGATTATATGGGTCTCATGTAAATAAATGATGTTTGTAGTTTCTGAAGTCTCCACAGCTATCTGCAATTTTCAAACTCGCATGTTTAGACTTCAAAATAGACAAAAGCAAGTAATAAAAGCATAGTGAATTACACCACAGTGTTAGTTGAGTGACTTCATCAAATTCTAATGGCGAATAATATCTTCAATAAACAGGAAGAAGTCTTGCCAATTAAGTCCTTAGTGGAACAATGAAATTACTATAAAGTAAAGAAATCTAACCTCTATTTGAAACGTGACTCAGGAAAACACATAAGAAAAGGAGGAAGAAACTCTAAACCCATCCTTTTCTAAAAGTTATTGGTGCATTTCTTCTTATCTGCAAAGTCGAGATGCATTGTTAGTATTGTTTCCAGAGCATCCAAACACAACAATAAAGTAGTTAACCTTTCACGTTGATATATGCAAAGCATATTATCTTTTGAATATTCTACGTACAAGTTTGCACCAACAAAGTTGCTACAACATAATCAGAGAAATGTATGCATAAGGAGAATTATGTGTCATTTACCTCATTAAGTATCAGATTGTTAGAAGTGTAAAGAAGAGCACCAGAGATATTTGCTTTCAAGATAATGGTTTGAACTTTCAAGCAGTTTGACATTAGATTTTTGATTGGTGACTAGTTTCTCTATCTCATGCTTTCTAGATTTTTAGATAGCCTACATTAGGAGATGCAAGTCAATATGTTCACATGAATTTTTTTATCAGAACTGAGGTCAATTTCATGTTTAGTTATCTTCATTCAGTCATGATAAGTATATCCTAAATAGGATAAACTATCTGAACTTCTTGATTACATGGAATGCTCTTTAGCAAGTAGCAGATGATTGCTATCTAAATCATGTGTACATTATTAGTAGCAGATGGTTCCTATTTATAACTAAATAAACCTTCCTTAGCTCTAAAAAGAAATCAACAGAAGTTAGACACTGAAGTAATTTAAAGCTTCCTAAGTTATATTCTAGCTGTGTTAGTAACTTAGTTGCCTATCATGCACATGATCCCCCAAATAAATAGGAACTAGTTTGAGACTTTGAAAACTTTTAAGAAATATGATTATTATTATTATTTTAATATTCTTGTCCAAATGTTGATTGGACGCAAAATTTATATAGCTAGTTGCACCCAATAGGTGATTGATAAGATGGTTAGTTTATCCACATAGCTAGAAGTTAGAGTGAATGAATATTTTGTCACATTTGTGGCTGCATTGTAGTTTTCATGACAGATTTTGTGCAAGTTGTCGATAATGATCTTGTTCCTATTAAAAATCGTTTGATAAAGAAGTAGGTGGACTGTGCAGAAAGCCCTTTCCTCTATTCGATGCAATGGAGGAAATCTATGCTAAGGATAGAGCCACTGTAGCTAATTCTGCATGTGCTGCCGATCGAGATGATCAGGACATCAGTAGCAATGATACCTCATCTGCTTCTATAATGAATGAATTTCTCGTTGTGCTGCCGATTGAGATGATCAGGACATCAGTAGTTATAATGCCTCATCTGCTTCTATAATGAATGAAATTCTCGCTGCGCTGCCAATCGAGATGATCAGGACATCAGTAGTTATAATACCTCATCTGCTTCTATAATGAATGAAACTGTCGCTACTCATGAGATTTCTAGCAAACAAAAGGATGGGGCTTCTGATGCAGGTACTTTCGAAAATAGCAAAAAGTGGCCTAGAAGGATAGAGAAATCATTAAGCTTCAATTAGAATTTAAGAATGAGATGGAAATGATTGTGAAAAGTAATGAGAAGCAGAATGCAGAACTAGTTGATGCTTATAGTGATACGAATGTTAATGAAGGATTGCGTGATGAATTGGGTGAAGTTCATGTTCTTTCTAGGATGGATATCTTGAGGTTGAGGGAGATGTCCGAAGAAGATGTCATATTATTTCATCAATTGAAGGATGTTGATGAGAAATATGATTTTTCAAAATTGATCAGTGGGTAGTATCAGGATGCAACACTTGATGAAGAGGGCGAGTATAAGAATATGGAAGGAATCGATTCTCAAGATACTTAAAATGTTAAATTTAGGATTTATTATGTTAGTTATATAGTATGATCTCTATTATGATTGTTTCTCCTGTTAAGCATCAAGGATGATGTTATTTGTTGCTATATTCAGTACTCTATTGCTTCAGTATTTGGGTTCATATATGATGAAATGTGTTTGATATTGAACTTCATTTGATGGTTTTGTGTTGTTTGAGCTCATGCTGATGTTTGCTCAATTAGGTAAGTTCTCATTTTATTGCTGATCTTGTGCTAGTCTTGCATACGTCGAGTTTTGATTGATTTGGTCTAAAAGTGATATATTTTGATATGCTTTGGTTGTAAAAGGAAACTTCTTTTTGTCTGGGTGACGTCTTATTGATTTTCATGTGAGACCAAGTAGAGTTGGGAATTTGAGATACTGGGATAAATCTATATTTATTTTGTGATACTAGAGGCATAGGAGTTGATTTTAGCTTTCAATATGATTAAATCAGGGAAATATTTGCAAAAACGTTCATAATGTATAATCAAATAAATAATCCCATATTCTAGCATTTATGTAAAGTTCAAATTGTCACACTACTAGGATAAATGTGTCCTTTTTGATAGACTATACCAAACAAGGTTAAAACTTAATAGGTTAAATGTTACCCCCTTTGATAGGCCATACCAAACATAGGAATGAAAAAGAACCTTTCCCCTCTAACTATACTAGAGTAATAATTATCATGTTAAATTTTAACCCCATTTTCTTTACCCATGTATCAAATGAGCCCTAAGGGATCGCCAACCCCGTAAAGATTAAACTGTACTAATCACCCGTGATTGACGATTCCATGTGATTAGTGTAGGCTAATAATTCAATCAGATTGGTAATCCCGTAGAGCACGAAAGATATATTTTTTTAAAAATCGACCAACTTTTCCGCACATGTTGTCCACATGGCTGAAAGTTGGTCGATTTTGATAAATAAATATCAAGTCGGTCGATATTGATAATTAGATTTGTGAATTGATCTATTTTAAAATATCCTTCCTCTACGAAATGAACTAAGCTCCATATATATTAATATGATGTGGCCTAGAGTAAAAAATAAAAAAAATTCCTTCTTTTCTTCTTCTTTCTACAGAATAATAGACGAAAATGGCTACAGATTGGTCAACAACCATGAAGATGCTCTGCTCCCAAGAGTTTTGGAGGATGGCAATACATTGGCCCTTGTCTCTTACCTACTCCTACTTCTGCCTCTTCTCGTCTCATTTATTCCGTTTCTTCCTTCGCTCGTCTCCATCGTCCTCTTATCCTCGATGCCGTCTCTCTTTGGACCCAGAATCAGAGATCAAGCAGCCCATTTGCATCGTTACCGGAGCGACATCGGGCTTGGGCGCGGCTGCGGCCCAAGCTCTCGCTGCCGAGGCCTATCATGTTGTTCTTGGTTAGTGTTTTTGTTACTTGTTTTTCTTTTAGGCATTTCAGCAAACAACTTGCATGCATGTGTTTAAATTTTAAAAAAAATTACAATTTAGAAAATGCATCTACTTGATTGATGATATTATGAACATGAAAAACCGTTATGCTTTATTGATGGTAAATCTATATCCTCTTTATACTAAAATTTTTTTGGGGGTAGTTGCATTTTTTTTACTACTCAAAAGCTTCACCCTTTTTTGAATTTGATATTGTGAAGTTCTAATTTGACCATTTTCACAAAGTTTTCTAATTGACGTTAATTTGAAATTTTGATACTCCAAAACTTTTAACTTTTGTTACTCATTTGGTAAGAAAATTGTTTCTCATTCACTTTTCATTGTGATATTCTTTTTAAAAAATGTTAATTTGCACTTAAATACCTTATAGTGTCCTATAGTTTGCACTGATGTATTCTCATTTGTTTTTGTCTTCACTTATATGCCCTAGAGTTTTAAGAAGTTGCTCTTTGATACCTTAGGTTATGCAAATGTGAGAATATTTCCCTGAAAATTCCCTTGTTACCTGCTAATTTTAGAACTTTTTAAACCCATATTTTTATAGATTCTGTTAAACCTATTCAAATTCAATTTTCAGATAGAACTGAAGTGGATTTAAAACAGAGTTAAGGTATGTTTAATAGTAAATTTAACAAAACAATTAGCATATTAGTGTATGTGGGAATTTTCGAGGAAAAATTCTCTCGTTTGCATAATTGAAGGTATTAATGTGCAAATTTTGACCACTTTAAGGTATATTCGTGATGCCCAAAACAAGTGAGGGTATATAACTGCAAACTAGAGGAAACTATAAGGTATTTAAATGCTAATTAGCCTAAACAAATTATCATCAACTTTTTGCACTTTGCGGTGTCAAATTGTCTAAATAAAACTTCAGGGTATCAAAGTTAAAAAGGGTAAAACTTTAGGATGTTAGAATGCACATAACCTTTTTTTTGTTCTAAACAGGGTATTTTGATTTGATCCAAGGATTTTAAAAGAATCATAAATCTTACCAGTTAAATTGTCAGTTTAAAAGAATCTTACATTTTACCAGTTAAATTGTCCGTTTCATATATTATATAGGTTCTGGATATCGTATATGGTACAATATGAATATGCAGGTACACAATGTCTCAGAAAATCAGAGGAAAATGTGATAATAAGTAGATAATTGAAATGAAATTATGAACTATATACTATGTAGAATGTGAGCATTGCTATAAACATAAGTACTATGGTCTCTGGCCTATACTACAATGTAAGCTCCACTTGAAAAATACCTAGTGTTGCTAATAACTATTACTATTTATTGAACCTTGCAAATAAACTAGTGGAGCTTCAAGCTTGGTTTGATCTTTGTATATTCCTCTTTTTTTTAATGCAAAATTAAGTTTTATAACATTGACTTGCTCATTTATTTGCAGTTGGTCGTTCATCTCAGCTGCTAGATCAGGCACATCTCAAAGTTAAAAGTAAAATTTTCCTCATGCATTTGAGTAATTTATTTATTTTAAAGAAATGATTTTGCTCCAAATGTTAAACAGACAATTCAAGAGATCAAGCAGAAGCACAAGGATGCCAAATTAAAAGCGTTCCAGGTTGACTTGGCATCCTTTCCTTCAATTATAAAGTTTGAAAGTTCCCTTAAACAATGGTTCTCAGAGTCAAATCTGCATCCTTCAGTACAACTATTGATAAACAATGCTGGGATATTTGCAATATCATCTCGAACTACTGCTGATGGATACGACCAGTAAATCTCTCATCTTTCAAGAAGTTGGTGTTTGCATTAAGCTTATCTTTTAAGGGTTTATGATAGCCTTTCAATTATTAGATCCTTATATAATCAAATTCTTTCTTATGAGTTTCTTAAGCATTGTATAACCTGTGTCTTCATGCTTTATATGTTTATAAGCCTCAAACCATGTATCAAGGCAATGTTGATTGAAGTGCCCATTCAGTTACTGAAAAAAGAAAGAAAAACCAAAAATGCTTAACGATTCATTGTCTTTACTATGCTTTCTGTCTCTCTCTTTCTATTCATGATAGGATAACAGTCTAGTAGATTTATTGATTACAAAGTAGGTCTAGTAGCGTGAAATCTTATACCCTTCACATTATTTGGAGAGATCATCAACTAAAGATTCTAGATAACCACAAATAGGGGGAACTAACAAGTAAATATTATGAGAACTAGCAGAAAGTGAATATAGTTGGTTTGGTACTTCCTTGTTTTCTGCACAAGATTTGAGCAATTTAATTATATATAATGATGTAGAATCAAAGAATCTATAAGTTGGTTGGGATTTTTTTTAACACATGACACTGTTTTCTGCATTCTTCGATGTTGCACGCTGACTATTGTTTTTGGACCATAACCACAGTGTATCTTCATTTTTCTGGATTTATTCACCCCGTTGAATTTCTCTTCTGAAATGCAATTTTGGTGCACTGTATCTTCAATATGTTGCATTGTCATCATGTGAATTTGAAAGTACACATGTTTGGGAACTATGTATTATAATCCGTTTGTGGTTGGATTATAATCCAAAGTTTTTGATAAATTTAGTGGATTATAATCCGTTTTCAAACTTCACATTTTAGCAAATGGGTGGATTATAATCTATCGTTGTTGTAAAAATGACCAAAAAGGGCTTGGTGGTGGGCGAGCTAATAAATAGGTTTGGAGATGTGTGAAATCATTTGTGGATGGGGGGTAAAATTGTCTTTGACTCGGTCAAACTTCATGGACTAGCTCATGTTTTTGGTGGATGATATCTTTTAGTGGATGATAATCCAAAATAATCCACCTGCCAAACACCCAAAAGTGCATTATAATCACTTTTCAGTGTCTTGGGCCTTCAATTCTGCATCAGTTTTCATGTGAGACTATTGTTTGCTTATTGTGTCCATATTAAACATCTAAGCCATGTAATACCATCCAGTAGTTGCATTGTCTCTCATATTTAGTATTAGAGTTGGAATGCCTATTTCCAAAGGCACTAGAATTACATGCTAATTTATTTACTCTCAGGATGATGCAGACAAATTACATGGGTGCATTTTTTCTCACAAAACTGCTTTTGCCACTACTCAAGAACAGCCCTGTAGCTTCTCGGATAGTCAATGTGACATCTTTTACACATCGATCTGGTGAGTAAATTTAGATCCATCTTTACAATCTTATGAAAATTTTGTCAATTCTTCTTTATATATTAATAGTTCTTTTTTTGTTGTAATTAGTGTTTGATATAAAGGTGGATCAGAAAACTCTAGTTTGCCTGCCAACCTCAGAAAAATATCCTTGGGCTCGCATTTATGAATATTCCAAATGTAAGTCAAATCCATGATGTATAGCTATATAACATATTCAGATACCGTGTATCTAAACATCATCATGTATTTGGTAGTGTATTTGCTTCTTTTCTCATATGAGCTGCATCGGCAACTTCATGCAGTGGATTCATCTTCTACCATCTCTGTCAAGTATGTATCAAAACAAACACACACGATGCTCTATACTTTTATATTCATCTTGCTTTTTTCCCAATCCTCTCCCCCCCCCCACCCTTTTGTTTTTTTTTGTAAATCACACCCCACCCCATCACCAACCCTCCGCCCCACGGCCCACCCAAAGAGGGGGTTTTTTTTTGGGTTTTGGGGGGGGGGGGAGTTTCTCATATTAGACCCTAATTCTATCCTAGCTATATATTAGGCACCCAAGTCTTCATAACTGTAATTTAGAACACCACCTCCCCCCCCCCCCCCCCCAAAAAAAAACCCCCTCTTTTGGTGGGG
>JBAKGM010000233.1:36778623-36792764 GCA_037177215.1 Asparagus racemosus
TTGTCCGTGCATGTTCCAATCGTCCGTGCATGTTTCCGTCCCGTGTTCCGTGCATATTCCGTGCATGTTCTTCAAGTTATATAAAAATAAGCACGATTCAAACGTTTTCAAGGAATTAAGTTGAGATGTAACCTGCAGGCAAACAAATTAGTCCCTCATGGTCTTCGATGTTTTTTTAAATATAAATTGAATGCATGTTATGATATTCTAACAATCTCAAATCTCAGCCAAGGAGGCCACAAAAATTATAAACGATAAACAACATATCAGACAAAATTTGAACTCTTGCCAACAAGAAATTGGCGGTTGTAGCAAACACTGAAACAATATGGACCAAATACTCATGAGAATACAAAGTTCCCATTGATGTACGAGTGCTGAACTATTAATCGCTCATAATATCAAAAAAGAAATACAAAATTTGTAAATCAAAGGCATCCTCTTTACTGTCGCTTTCAATGTCAAAAATGGGACCAAACCGCTTATTTTATCTAGTAATTTTGGGCATATAATTTTCTCACCATCACCTCATGTTACCTGTTAACAAAGGAAAAGAACAGGGAACCAAAGTGATTAGTATAAAAAAATAAATTTGTTAGCAAGTACATACTAATCACTTTTCCTATGAGAATTATAATAACGCTCCCAAGTATGTACGCGATGCAAAACTTCAATATTCTCAACTATAAAAAGACTCGACTGTAAAAAGAAACAAGTATTTCAATCGCCGGAAACTGTACCTGATTGTGAAACCTACTCATTTCTCACTTTTGATCTGAATAAACAGCATCAACATCATCAAGCTCCAGTAATTTGGACATAAGGTCCTTATTCAGATCCACGGCCTCGTCATCTACCTGTTGAAGGCGACAACAGAGAACATATTTTCTTTAAATAAGAGATGCTGTGAATCTTAAATCTAGTTGGTGGAATAAAAAAATGGTTTGATAAACCATGAAGGAAAATGAGATCTAATGAGTAGCGTAGGATGAAGCATTTAAGAAGAGAACTGGTCGTTCAGTGCACCATCAGCATAATAATTACCAAGTTTCTGAGGCATGTAATGGCTAATATTATGTATTAAGAATTCACATCTAGATGAACGATGATGATAATCCAGTAAAAGAATTTTAACTAAATCATATAAAAGAGTTAAAGAATGCATTCATGAAGCTATGAACCAAAAATATCGTAGCATTAAGTAGACTTCTCAGTCGTTGCTCTTGAACAAATTTCACTAAAAATGGATCTATATAGAATTAAGGTGAGAAGAGATCATATCAGGATCACTTTTTAAGTATCATCTATAATGCTTGCAATAAGTTCATGATTCAGCTAATTTACAAGGCAAATATGAAACGTAAGACCAGTTGTGAAAGTCCGAGACCATACATGAAAAAAAATTGCTACTGCAGACAGCCATTAAAATAAATAATGGATAATGTGGAGGAGCCACCAAGAGAAGGAATAAATAACACTACTCATACCTCAATGGCATTCAGTGGCAATAGCTCAAAACCATTATCCGGCTCAAAAGCAACTCCTTGCTCTCGCAATTTAGATAGTATATCCGAGTAGTTTTCTGCAGGACTTACAATTTTATAGTAGCTGCAAAATGAATCAACAGTCAGAACAGGAATTTTGAGGTTCAAGGGTGAATTCTAGGTATATTGTTCTGCAAAAGATACAATTTTATATTTGTTAAAAATGAATCACTATCAGAAAAGTCACTTTTGAAGTTTAAGGCACAATCAAAAAGAGAAATAAGATGACTGAGGATCAGAGTTGCACGATTCTTTCGACACCCCCCCCCCCCCCGAACCGTCGTACAGTTCCTACAAACCGAGTCCCGATACATTTGCGAACTGATTCCCTCCGATACACAAATTGGTTCCCCAAAATTGGTGTACGGCTTATAAAAATGCAGGGTGCAAAGCCCCTCAAAGTGTATATCCGCAAGACGCAATGCAATGTACACAATCGAGTAAAGGGAGGCCCACAATAGAATATATGAGTCAATGTCTTTACAATAACTAAATACCTAAGTTAATAAAACGTGAAATGAAGTCATGATCCCAACATGAGCTATGTGAAAAGAGAAACAGAACAAAAGAATAAACTCCATAAAAAAAGAAGCATTTGAGTATTTTATATGAAAAATGCATAATTAGCTTTCTAGTTTCTAGTTTTCTACTATACACTTTGGAAAATGGTAAGCACACTCCAAAAACATTTTACAACGTACCAATGACCGAACTTGCGTACCAAAGCAAGCTACCCCACCCCCACCCCCACCCCCTCAATCGAATCCAAATTTTCTAAATGACAAATTGTGTACCCAAATTCATACCACGACCCACTACGTAGCACGTACTGTGTAACTATGTTGAGGATCACTTGATGCCTGTGTCAGCTATTGCATTTAGGTGGTTGACTACTAACTGTATATGGACGCATTTATTTAGTGTGTATGGAATTGACATAAAGTCAACATGTGTGAGCCTATGGTGTTACTCTTTTCCAACACATATTACAGCCGATTGCAGACAAGAAGCTTAACAGTCGACAACAATTTATTACAAGCTTGGCTATTATATTACTATATGCATATGCATGTACTGTCCATCCAAGATGTCCATTTATAGTACAAAAGAAGAGATATCCTATACACTAACAAAATTGCAATCAGACGTGCATACATTTTATAATTGCAGCCGGGGATAAAACCTATAATTGAAATTGCAGGTCAATTAAAGAACTCTATAACCCTAGATCAACGGCTGCCAACCATTTGAAGCCAGCAATTTCAGAACTATTTTCTACATTAATGCAATATAAATACGTCGAAACTAGACTTTGTCTCTCACCCTGTGTAGCTGATTCCACATATATAAATGTTGAATCCAGAGAGTAACTCTCACAGAAAAATCACAGTTGTGGGTAATCACGAATACACCAGAATGCCCAGTTCGAGCTCATTATTATACAAGAAACGATGAGTAAATATTACCAGAGAGGAATGGACTCATAAAGCTCAAAAAAACCTAGAAAGCTAGTAAACAATAACTGCTAGAGGATATATAGGATTCATCCATTTGCTTTTTCTTAGGTAACACGAGTTATTGTGTAATGGATATATGGGATTGATTCATTTGCTTTTGCTTATGGTAAAACATGTTATTCTGGAAGAAAAAAAGAGACTGTAGCTTTCCCATGCCAAACTGATTAACTGCATATTTTATTAATCATTCTAAGGTCGGTGCCCATTTGTTCTCAAGTTAATAGAATACTTGAAGACATGAATGAGCAAAATATTCGAGAGAAAAATAAATTGGCAAATTCATTGCTTGAGATAATAAGATAGAATAAGACCTTTCTGAACGATCTTCTACTGAATCATCATCATAAACCGTAGGCTCAATTACATCTTCAGCACCAGCGTCTAAAGCAATACCAAGAATCAGATCTTTATCAGCATCAATGGCCTTTACATTCACAACTCGTGCTCGCCTAAACTTGAATAAGATGGATCCAGGATCAGCCAGCTTCGCTCCACAATCCTTTACCACACCCCTAACATCAGCAATGGTTCTAGTTACTTTATCTGTTGAGGCCGCAACTACCATGCCAACCCCACCAAAACCATACACCTACTTGACAACACCCAGCATAATTACCATTTGGAAATATTTACCAAGCCCTCAAAGTAAAGGATAATAAAGCATCAATTTGAGAAATATAACACTAAACATACCTCATAGAACTTGTCAATAAAATCCTCTTGTCCCTTCTCTGAAGCTTTTTTGATGTTTCGATCCACAATTTCCTTAGGCACATCAAGTTCTCTAGCTTTCTCTAGTACAGCAGCTAAAATTGTGTTTGATGTTGGGTTTGTGCCACCTTTCTTAATGCTGCATGATAAATAGAATACTATTGATACCACTTACACAAATACTAGAAACTAAGGAAGATAGAAACATACAAAGTTTTAAAACACAAATATCTCTAAAGCAATCAGATATTACTTTGAGAAGCTACAACGTCGTTTAAAAATAATTGATGACATGCTCATTACATTCTGCAAACAACTATTTAAAATAGTACTTACCTACCATTGCCATTTAGCAGCCATTATATGCAGACAATACAAGAGGATATGACAACAATAATAAAGCTTTTACACCAGATTCATGTGTTCCATATCCCTTCTCTCCAGTCATTTCCCCTTAAATTTTAACAACCATAATCCAGGTGGTATGGAAGCATCTCTTTCAGTTGGTCCTATCAATCTTAATAACTGACGGAGTCATCAATTTTCATTACGCATGAACAAAAAAACAACCAATAGTTCTCATCTTTTCCCGTACTGAAACTACCTCCAACTTATTACTAAAGACCACCAGTTATTTTCAGTCGGAGAAGATAACTTCGTATATTATTCTAGTATATTGATTTCCACATAGACCACCTCAACCTGGCAGTTTCATGAACTTTATTATCAAAATATAATGCTGTGCTCATTCAATCTCAAAGCTGTGACTTACAGGCCACATATTCATAGACTTCAAAGATTCTCATGAGTGTTAATGTTCAGCAGCCCTTTATATCAAACTTTATAAGCCTTGCAGAGAGTGCAGGCTGGATGAACTTACGCAGAGACAATTTCCTTCCCAATTTTACTGTTACGTTTCATCTTCTTCAAGTTCTGCGCATCCTGCAGAAAAGATACCACACCGGAGAAATGAGAATAGATGGACTCAGGAGATATCACTTTATCTTTGATAATGGTCAATTACAGACAAATGCAATGGAAGAACTATAACATCTGAAACAGAAGAGAGATTGACATGTCATTATGATCTATATGCAGGTTGCGAACAAAAGGAGAACGATAAGAATGTATGATCTTATAAGCAGGTGACACTGGATAGAATGCAAGTCAAGTGATATTGCTGATAAAAGGATGTGCATGACCCATCAAAATGATGTCGTGCATGGTTGTGATACAAATTTCCTCTCAACGCTTCATAAGTCAGAATTCAATCCGCGAAAGTTACATTAGTTGACAATTAATAATTTTGAGGGACACCATGATGGCGAAAACAAGATCGAGGCGTGGTATTTGTTAAGTGTTAGAATTGCTTGATCAATGCACATTGTAGACCAATCCATCAAATTAAGGTTTTGGTTGATGTGTGATGTGGTTATCTAAATTGGTAAAGAGTTCATTGTTATAGGGTTAGGCAATTGGTTGTGTGTGGTTATCTAGATTGGTAAGGAGTTCATGGTTATAGGGTGGCAAATGGGTTGTGTGGTTATGTCAATCGGTAAGGTGTTCATGGTTATAGTGTGTCAGATGGGTTGTGTTTGGTCATCTAATTGGTACATGAATTTTTTTTCCTTCTCTTTTGCATAGGGTCATTTAACCCAGATGCAAAGCAGGCTTGTTTATCTAATGAGTAAGAAACACTCAATAATTTTTGGTAGTACGAAGATTACTAGGTAACTCTTTCCGTTATTGCTTATGTTTATTCTCAAAGTCTTTCTATAAAAGATGTAAAATACGCCTTTGTTAAATAAAGATTTTATGAATCTTTCATTTCTGTCAATGATTTAGTCATGTAAGGAAGATTTCAGTCAAAAAAATTCTCCTTTAATGAATTTTAATTCATACTTATAAAATGGGAGTACTCTGTCGAATTTCGTGACAACGGCATTTTCCCCTTGCTCCTTATTATGGAAATATATCCAAAGGGCAAAATGGGGACTTACTCCGACATGGGGGTAATCTGTAAAATGAGGAAACTTATTCAGGGTTTTCTACAATTCCAATACTTATTGGGGGTTTAGTGCGATTTTAGAAATTTTTGGGGGTTTACTGCAAACTGCTGAAAGTTGAGGGTCTAGTGTAATTTACCCTCTCAACAGCCATTGCTGCATTCACAAACTGCTGCTAATCTGGAACCAGTTTCTTTCTTTAATTCCTATGAGGGTTAGAACTAGGAAGGGGGTGAAGTGGTTAGTTTAGAAGTTAGAATAAATGGTTTTCTTTTAATCATGTACAACTTTATGGTGATAATTTCTTCGTAATTGATGATAGAATTAAAATTTTTTGCTAGGGTTTCTCACACTGAGAACGCCATCATTATTCCTTAAAAAAAAAATACAAGAAATAAAAAAATAAAATATTTGAGCCTAAAAAGCGAACCTTTCTACCAGCAATCTTGCAAGAACGGCGGCCCATACAAACAGGAAAAGTCGTGGATATCCTCCTAACTCTCTGAGCACGGACCAACTCCATCGCAATCAAAGAAGACGAAATCCTTCCCAAAAATCCAATCCCTAACAAAAAATTATAATCATACTGTATTGAGACCTAACAGTAACAAAAGCTTAACAATCAACGAGAGATTTGATGAAATTGAGCAAAATCGTACTCTGAAGAGCAGGAGAGTTGTGGAGGGAGAGGAAGGAAGAAAATAGAGCATTTGGGGTCGGAACTTTGTGGCGGATTGCTCCGAAAACTCTCGCAGTAGATGCCATTGCCGTCGGAGTTTCGACGCCGATGAGATGTTTGACGAAACGCCGATGAGATGTTCGTCAAAATGCTCAAATGAACTTCAGTTGACAACGATGGCGTCGGTCCTCGAGTCTGGATATCGAAAGATCTACGACAAGAATAAAGCAGATCGGGTCCGATCTCGCTTGACCCGAATCTTGGTCTACGTTTTTATTTGGGCTAGTTTCACAAAAACCCCCCTGAACTTTGCAGCGTGTTGCACATAACCCCCTAAACTTTGTTTATCTCACATAGCCTGAGCTGTGAGGTGTCTCACAAAACCCCTGAACTTAGCTTCTCTCACCTAACCCCCTTGCCTGTAATTTCCAAATAACTAAAACGTATTTCAGTGAAAAATTCTCAAACTTTACTGCATGTCATTTACACGGAACATTCTCCTTCCCCTAAAGTTTGAGTTTTTCTCTAAAGAAAATTTTAATTATTGGAAATTAAAAGTAGTGGGTTAGATGAGATAATCTGAAGTTTAGGAGGGTTTTGTGAGACACCCCATTGCTCAGGGGGATTATGTGAAATAAACAAAGTTTAGAGAGTTTATGTGCGACAAATCCCAAAGTCTAGGGGGTTTTGTGAATTTAACCCTTTTTTCGCTAAAGGCTAAATTGCACTTAAACACCCTATAGTTTTCCCTGCTTTGCGTTTATACTCCTTCACTTGTTTGTGGTAGCACTTATACATCTCCTAATCTTTTTTAAATTTGTATTTTTATATCATCAGTTACGGCAAAGTGAGAATTTTCCCTGAAAACTCTCATGCATGCACGCTTAAATGCTAATTCAGAATATATTTAACTCTTAATATTTTCTTTCTTAGTGTAACATTTTTTTTGTTTATCTTATGCCTTACCTTTTTTCCCCTTTACACTTCAATGAAATTAGTAGGTTTACATCGTATAAATTTGTACGGATGAAGGAAAAGATATGTATGTTAAAACAAGTAAACTCTCTCGAAAAACACTTCTCCTTATGCATGCAAACAATGATAAGCCTCAACGCTGGTCACATTGATAATTTTTTGAAGTTATAAATTCCTAAATATTTTGCACGCCCGCATGGTTAATCATGCTGCTTGCTTTCCATATTTCTTCCTCGTATGTTACACAAACTTTTATCCTCTATAGTTAGGTGGTAATTGGAGACTATTCAATTTTTCCAATCATTGTCGTACATTCTGAATTCAATGGACGCTCTGAATTATATGGATGAGATTAGGCCACGTAAGATTCCCCTATTGTGATAGTGGTTTTCAAAAAATAGTAGCTTTCGAAAAATAGTGATTTTTAAGACCATAGTAATTTTATCTCGTGGACTAATCTCGTCCCTTGTATTCCAAATGTACCGCAGAATAAATTAAAGGCTATCCAATCACCACTTTAATAGAGAGGATCTGCATCCAAATCAAAGTTAAAAAGAAAACATAAAGGAATACCTAATTTTTATTTTTTTTTACAAGAAACAATATTATAATCAATTTTTCTAAAATACTATACTTTTAGTGCAAACTAGAAATGGATCCTTATGATTTCCTAGAAAAACTACCCTACGTTGAAGTTTATCATAATTTCTTTTCTAATAAATTTTAGCATTAGATTTATTTTGCTTTTGTTAATTTTGAAAATTGAGTGGTAGGATCAGTTCTCCAGCCCGTCTAACTCCTAATCTTTACAGGCCGTGCAACCCGTTATCAAACCCGCATCAAAATCCACCCGCTCTTACCCTCATAACTCACCCGCCCAAAAATTTTGTGAAAAAATCACAACCGACCATCCACATCGATCTCCACGTGTCATTCACAAACAAATCCAACCCAACCCCAACCGTCCATCTCCATGACTCCATCCTCACCGTCCCCAAAGAACCGCCTAGAACTCTCCAGCTCTCTCTCGCTCCTTCCCCACCGTGGGCCACCCTCCGTTTCTCCAGACCAACGCCGATTCTTCTCTTCCCCACCCTTAAAACCCCCTCAGCTCTTCCCCGAATTCTCACTGCAAAATTTCACCGGACCCAAAAATCTCATCGTAAAATTTCGTCAAACACCCCGCTCTCAGTCAACAATTTCCATCATGAATCCCGACAAATTCACCCACAAGACCAACGAAGCGATCGCCGCCGCCCACGAGCTCGCGCTGAGCAACGGCCACGTCCAATTCACCCCTCTTCATCTCGCGACCGCCCTGATCTCCGACGCCAGTGGCCTCTTCAGGCAATCGATCCTCAACGCTGCTGGCAGTGGCGACGCCTCCGCCGTCGAATCCTTCGAGCGCGTCCTCGGTAACTCCCTCCGCAAGATTCCGTCGCAGTCTCCGCCTCCGGATGAGATCCCGGCGTCGACCTCGTTGATCAAGGTCATTCGCCGAGCCCAGTCGTCTCAGAAGTCACGGGGCGATACTCATCTTGCTGTTGATCAGCTTATTCTTGGACTTATTGAGGATTCTCAGATTGGCGATTGCCTCAAGGAGGCTGGTATTAGCGTGTCAAGAGTTCGATCCGAAGTCGAGAAGCTCCGGGGTAAAGAAGGGAAGAAGGTCGAGTCGGCCTCCGGCGACACGAATTTCCAAGCATTGAAGACTTACGGGAGAGATCTTGTAGAGCAAGCAGGAAAGCTCGACCCGGTCATCGGCCGAGACGAGGAGATTCGGCGAGTGATCAGAATCCTTTCTCGTCGAACGAAGAACAACCCTGTCCTCATTGGCGAACCTGGTGTTGGTAAAACTGCGGTTGTTGAAGGCCTTGCACAAAGAATCGTGCGAGGCGATGTGCCCAGCAATCTCGCTGATGTTCGTCTCATTGCTCTCGACATGGGAGCGCTCGTTGCGGGTGCGAAATACCGGGGAGAGTTCGAAGAGAGGCTGAAATCGGTGCTCAAAGAAGTTGAGGATGCAGAGGGTAAAGTGATTCTATTCATTGATGAGATACATTTAGTTCTCGGAGCAGGGAGGACTGAAGGGTCGATGGATGCTGCGAATTTGTTTAAGCCGATGCTTGCGAGAGGGCAATTGAGGTGCATTGGGGCGACCACACTGGAGGAGTACAGGAAATATGTGGAGAAAGATGCAGCTTTTGAGAGGAGGTTTCAGCAGGTTTATGTTGCGGAGCCGAGCGTTGCGGATACAATTAGCATATTGAGAGGGTTGAAGGAGAGGTATGAAGGGCATCATGGTGTTAGGATTCAGGATCGGGCTCTTGTCGTTGCTGCTCAGCTCTCTAGCCGATATATCACTGGTAAGTTTGATCAACTTTGGATTTAATTTTTATTTGCATAGAATTCGAATCTTGTTATATACTGTGAACTTGTTGGATATAGATGCTAATATAATGTGATTTAGTTTAGTGTCACGGTGCAATTGGGATTAATCATTAGATTACTGGGTTGCCCGTATGTTTTAGATTGGACTATTAGTTTGTCTCTTGGTGAATGCTCAAGTCATTGGCGATCTTAGGAACTTTGAGTCTTAACTCTGGTATTCTGACGGAATGTTGTTTATGGATGTTGATATAATATGAGTTTGTGTCACTCTCTAATTGGGGATTAAACATTAGATGTTTTAAAATTGGATAATTAGCTGTCTTTAGGTCAGTGGTTAAGTAAGTCGTAGACCTAGAAATGATGGGTCTCAATTTAATTGTTGGGAGTTTTGTGTCAATATCTCGTCTTCATATAGTTTTTTTTTTTTTACTTGTAGGAGCGATGACTGATTCAGCCTAGTATTTTTAATGATCTTGTGAAGGTTATGGTTTTTAATTTCTTGTACGTGATATTTATCATTGTAATTTCTTAATAGCATGATTCATGCAATTCTGAAATCATTTGTGAATTAATACGGCCTTAGACTGTGGGCATAAAAGAATATCTGGATATGAATTTTAGGAATATGCTTGCTAGTTGATATTATTATCTTGTACCCAAATCTAATTTCTGCAATATAGTACTCAGATTCAACATACTATTTACTTGTGAATTATTAATGTTCAATTGCTCCTAGTGTTAGAAAGCCTTGAAATCTATCTTGATATAATTGAGTTGTCCAAATCTTGATAGGTGTTGTTCACAAGGTTTAACCACTGTATTATTCGTAAACCAACTATTCGCTCTAAGTCTCAAGGGTCTTGACTTTAGGGCTATTAGCAGACAAGATAATGTTGTTACAAGTCACCCACTGTAGGATTTTTTTTGTCTGATAGGATGAACATATTACTGATACAATGTTCTCTTGTTTTCTTATTGAAGGTCGCCATTTGCCCGACAAGGCAATTGACTTGGTGGATGAAGCTTGTGCAAACGTTAGAGTACAGCTTGATAGCCAACCAGAAGAAATTGATAATTTGGAGAGGAAGAGGATTCAGTTAGAGGTCGAGTTGCACGCACTGGAGAAAGAAAAAGATAAGGCAAGCAAAGCTCGGTTAGTGGAGGTCAAGAAAGAACTCGATGACTTGAGGGATAAGCTTCAGCCCCTAACGATGAAGTACCGGAAAGAAAAGGAAAGAATTGATGAAATAAGGAAATTGAAGCAGCGGCGTGAGGATATGATGTTTAGTCTACAAGAAGCAGAGCGGAGAATGGACTTGGCTCGTGTTGCAGATATTAAGTATGGGGCTCTTCAAGAGATTGAATCGGCAATTGCTAAGCTTGAAGGGGAGACTGGTGACAACTTAATGTTAACCGAGACTGTTGGTCCTGAACAAATAGCAGAAGTATGTGCTCAATTCTACTAGAGCAAACAAGATGCTATATTTTAATCTGATAGATTGGTGACTGAATCTTTTTTTTTTTTCAGGTTGTTAGCAGATGGACAGGAATTCCGGTGACTAGGCTTGGCCAGAATGAGAAAGAGAGGCTTATTGGTCTCGCTGAGAGGCTACACAAGAGAGTAATCGGTCAGGATCAAGCAGTCGATGCTGTGGCTGAGGCTGTTCTGAGGTCGAGAGCTGGGCTTGGTAGGCCCCAGCAACCGACAGGGTCATTCTTGTTTCTGGGTCCCACTGGTGTTGGCAAAACTGAGCTCGCTAAAGCCCTAGCAGAGCAACTTTTTGATGATGAGAACCTCTTAGTTCGTATAGATATGTCAGAGTATATGGAGCAGCATTCAGTTTCTAGGCTCATTGGTGCTCCACCAGGGTAACTTACATTCTCACATCATTTGCCATCAGATTCTATCAGTTCATTTCTTGTTTGCTGATCAATCATATGTCTTTGAATAGGTATGTTGGACATGAAGAAGGTGGGCAATTGACAGAAGCGGTGAGGAGAAGGCCTTACAGTGTTGTGCTATTTGATGAAGTGGAGAAGGCTCATGTTGCTGTGTTCAATACTCTGCTTCAAGTTCTTGATGATGGTAGACTCACCGATGGCCAAGGGAGGACTGTGGACTTCACTAACACTGTGATTATCATGACTTCGAATCTTGGAGCCGAGCATCTTCTCGCGGGGATGGTTGGCAAGTCCTCAATGCAAATTGCAAGAGACCGAGTTATGCAAGAGGTAAAATATAGTATAGATTTAGCGTGCTGTTGAACAAGTATGTATTATATGCTCGATTGTTGACTGGCCTTTGATTGGGTATTTCAGGTGAGGAGGCATTTTAGGCCTGAGCTACTCAACAGACTGGACGAGGTAGTTATATTCGACCCTCTCTCGCACGAGCAACTGAGGAAAGTTGCTAGGCTTCAGATGAGGGATGTGGCCGTTCGCCTTGCAGAGAGGGGCGTCGCTCTGGCTGTGTCAGATGCTGCTCTGGATATTGTGCTAACCGAATCTTATGATCCAGTAAGTACTCGTCTCCACAAATGTTCTTTCACATATCCTATGTGACTTTTCATCAAATAGATTGCTTACCTGCTGCTCGTGTTGTAGGTTTATGGTGCAAGGCCAATCAGGAGGTGGCTGGAGAAGAGAGTGGTGACCCAGCTCTCCAAGATGCTGATAAGGGAAGAGATAGATGAGAATTCCACTGTTTATATCGATGCGATGGTTGGCAAGAAAGAGTTGTCGTATAGAGTGGAGAAGAATGGAGGTCTGGTGAATGCTGCTACTGGCCAGAAATCAGATATTTTGATTGAGATCCCTGCTGGGGTCAGGAGCGATGCTGCTCAATCTGTGAAGAAGATGAAGATTGCCGCAGATGAGGATGAAGATGAAGTGATGGATGAAGAGTAGAGGTCTCCTGTTTCCTGGTTTGCACACTGAGTTACTGAGAATAAATGTTTCAGATGGTGGAATAGAATGTGATTAGGTGCTTGTGTCTTCATAGGTGCACCAACTGGTGCTGTCAATATGGGAGTTTTTGCTAGCGCGCGCCTCTCGGTTCAATTGCGAGTGTGTTTCTGTGATGGGGCTTTTGTTCAAAGAAGTCTCTTTGTTTGTTAGTTAGCTGTCGTCTTTTTTTCGACTGGAATTCGTTTTCAGTATGGTTGTAATCTTATTGTTATGTAGCCTTTTCTTGATCTCTACTTGTAAATGTTACTGTGTTTCACCTATTTATGTCTTGCTGTCGTCGTTAGATTGCCTCGTTTTGAAAGTGTATTTCCGGTACAATTCCAAAAGCTTGTCAGGCTCTTGCCCGTGCTTAATGTTCTAGCTGGGCAAGCAAATTACGGCTTCTATCTACAAATCACACAGTTTATGAATTTTTAATCATAACTATACAACTTAAACAGCCGTTGACGCTCGTCACTCTCAATCTACTATCTCACTTTAATACCATTGAAATTTTTCTCATTTTCATAAAATAATATACCAAATAATCTCCTCTAATTAATTACAATTGTAATAACAACAATAATTAATAATTAGAGTGCTAATTTATAACTTAGCATTACTAATAAATAGGATAATAAAGGGGTGCATTTGCACCGCCGTGGCCCCGGGTAGTAGATGGCGGTCACCGGCGTCCCCGACGGGACCGTCATGTGACACCGCACGGTGCACCGGCCACGTTTTCCCCTGCAGCCGCAAGATTCAAACGGAGAAACCTTCCTTGAGGTACAAGTGGGGATCAAGTCTCTGAAATTAAGTTATTTGCCATTGTTTTGCTGCTTTTGTTATTCCAAGGACGCAATGTTGAATGAACCAGAAAAGCTTGGATTCAATGGGTGCGAGAAGGAAATTAGATAGGTATTAAAACTAAAACTTGTAACTGTGGAGAAATTTACGTTATGAATTTGTTCCTCAAAGGTGTCTGAGGTGGCAAATAGTCGATTTCCTTCTCCCTTTCTCCCTCCTCTTTTTCTTAATATGTAAAATCTAACCGACGAAGAACTTGATAAGAGAGGGGAGCTGAACATGTGTGCAGAATTTGCTAGCTCAGATTCAAGCAATGGTTCTCTTTTATGTTCTCTGCACGCAAATTGAATGGAGGAGGAAGATGAAGAAGAAATATGTGTTTTTAAATATGTGTTTTTATTGGGTAAATTTCGCTTAAACCCCTAACTTTTAGGGGTTTTGCACATAACTTCATTCAGGGCTAGTTTCCAAAGAGGGCATTTTGGTCATTACCTCCTTAACTAGTAATAATGCTGCCAGGGTGGTCTATTGTGTAGTGGTGGGGGGGGGGGGGGGGGGGGTAATC
>JBAKGM010000233.1:36796699-36824240 GCA_037177215.1 Asparagus racemosus
TTTAGTCTTTTTCCGATTGAAGAAGACACCAGAGTTCGATTCTGGGGTATTTTATCCCGAAGCCTAAGAAGAGATAAAGTCAGCGCCTCACACGTGTTGCACGGTTTAGTCTTTTCTCCGATTGAAGAAGACACCCAAATCCGAGTCGGGGGCATTTTATCCTGAAGCCTAAGAAGGGATAAAGTCGACGTCTCACACGCGTCGCCGGTTTAATCTTTTTCCGATTGAAGAAGAGACCAGAGTTCGATTTTGGGGAATTTTATCCCGAAGCCTAAGAAGAGATAAGTTTATGCGTAACACGTGTTACCGGTTTATTCTTAATCGTAATAAGAATAAACGCCTACATATTCAAAAGTGCGGCGGGTTGTTATTAATAATACCAAAATCCACGCCTTACACATGTGGAGAATTTTATCTTGAATCCTAAGAAGGGATAAGTCAACATCTCACACGCATCACCGGTTTAGTCTTTTTCTGATTGAAGAAGACACCACAGTTTGATTCTGGGGTATTTTATCCCGAATCCTAAGAAGGGATAACTCTACGCGTAACACGAGTTGCCGGTTTATTCTTAACCATAAAAATAATAAATACCTACATATTTAAAAGTGTGGCGGGTCGTCATTAATGACACCAAAATCCATGCCTTACACGCGTGGAGAATTTTATCCTGAAACCTAGGAAGGGATAAGCCAACGCCTCACACATGTTGTCGGTTTAGTCTTTTTCCGATTGAAGAAGACACCAGATTTCAATTCTGGGGTATTTTATCCTGAAGCCTAAGAAGGGATAAGTCTACACGTAATACGCCTTGCCGGGTAGTCTCTTGCCCGTAAAAGAGAACCAAGTCTACGTATTCGGTATCGTAGCATGAAGTCTAAAAGAGTCTCATTCTTTTAGCACAACGACACATGCGGAACGGGTTTGGATAATCTGCATGCTAGCCCGATTCAAATGGTAATCGGTAAAGGCACACCAAATCCGTTAATGGCTGGGGGTTAGCCAAAAATCCCAAAGTTAACGCCTAACACGCGTTGCCGGGTAGTTTCTTGCTCGTAAAAGAGTACCAAACCTATGTATTCGACATCATAGCACTAAGCCTAAAAGAGTTTTATTCTTTTAGCACAACGTCACATGCAGAATGGGTTTTGATAATTCACGTGCTAACCCGATTCAAACGGTAATCGGTAAAGGCTCATTAAATCCGTTGATGGCTGAGGGTTTGCTAAAAATCCTATAAGTGTTATGGTTAATTATTTCGAAAGAAATAAATGAATCATAATAAATAATGAAAAGAGGGAAGTTTACTGGCAATAGATCTGTTGGAACTCCTCCTGCAGCTCAGCCCTGAGAGAGTCTTCATTGGCGTCCAGAGTCTTCGCAGCCTCTCCCTCCACTTCGGCAAGCTTTGGTTTCAAGAGCTTCGATCTTTCAAACATTACAGTTTGAGCTTCTTCGGCATTGATCCTCGAGTTCTCACCTGAGCTGCGCCATCTTGGCCACACTTGAAACACGACGGGAGTGGATGACGCTTAGAAGTGCTGACTTCTCGGCAACAAACGGTCTCAATATGGTCCACCCGATCTCGCTACGTCCGAACCTCGACTCCAGAAAAGACTCAAGCATTGCGCCATGCCTCTAGGCGAGACTCCACGCAATCAGCAAGCGCAACTTCATGGCTCGGAAGGGCTATCAGAGGAGTAATCGCTGTTGACACACTGACTACTTCAAGATGGTCTCATGGTATGGTCAGGAGGAACATCAGAATGAGGAACCAAGAAACGAGCCTCGATGGGAGCCCCTGCCAGTAGTAAAGCGTTCATCAAAATGAAGCCCTACAATTGACAAGAGGGAGAAGCCATGCCTTCAGAAGAGAGGAACAAACCTCGACATCTTCAAGAATGGTGGGCTTAGGCAACACGTCACTAGGAAGACAGTCATCCCAGGGCGTACCATATATCAAGTCGTCCATAGGGGCGACCACAAGCAGACTAGGGCAGCATCAGACCAGCCTCAAATCAGCCCCCAATTGATTCATTCTCTCTCCCACACACTCGGAGAGGCCCTGGAGATTTATTCAGCAGGGATAACACCTATTAAGGGTTATTTTCCATCCGGTTCGATTTGTTTGAGTCTCAGAGATACTCCAAAAAGGTATACGAGTATAAACTATTTCCTATTTCATCAAGAAGTTCCTCGAGATTATTTCCATAAAATATTCTTAAGGATAACTCGGCATCAGGCTCAAATTATTCGAGTCTCAGAAATACTCCAACAAGGTAGATGAGTATAAACTGTTTCCTATTTCGGCCGAGAAGTTCCTAGAAAATATTTGAAGGATAACTCGCCCATACTCCAAAAAGGTATACGAGTATAAACTGTTTTCTATTTTCTCGAGAAGTTCCTGAAGATTATCTCCATAAAATATTCTTAAGGATAACTCGATAACCTCCGAATGGGTATATGAGGATAAACTAATCCCCGAAACTCTAGTAAACGTACAAGTATAAATTATGTTGACGCTGGTCAACGCGTCGCTGCTGAAGGATTTGCCAATCAACGGTTAGATTCTAAGCAAAGTTGGACACCGGTCAACACGTCACACTCGCTGATTGAAGGCTAGATTGCACACATATTTGACTCCAATCAACGCGTCGCGATGAAGAATTCTCGGATCAATGGAGGAGTATCGGAAAAAGTTCGATGGTCAGTTGAACGACAACTTACGGACACGAGTCAGAAATAAATGAACTCAATCAGCTTCAGTTCAAGATTCTGACAACGGTCAGGCAAAAAAATGTAGCACCGTAATGCCTTCAGCTATCCTACAAAGTACTGGAGAATCTAAAAGAATTGGAGGAGTCAAATTCTAAAACTAATCTCAGAGCAAAAAACTTATCGATTTCAAGTCAAGATCTCGACAACGGTCAGACAAAAAATGCAGCACCGTGATGCCTTCAGCTACCCTGCAAAGCGTTAGAGAATCTGAAAGGAATGGAGAGATCAAAAACTAAAGTCATTCTCAGGTCCTGATACACCGACTGAAGGTTGGGGCCTATCATGTCTAAAGTATTTCAGGCTCTTCTATAAAAGATCGAGACTGAAACACTTTGGAGGAGGTATCTATAGGCGTTGAAAAATTCCTGTAAGTACCCGAACATAACTCGTGACGGTGGGTTGATAATCAACGATCCATCCGATAATGCGACCAAGAACTGCCGATCGCGCCGCAAAACGCATAAAGCGAGTCGACGAGCGCATAAAGCGAATTGGCAAGGCGTACAAGTCAGTGAAGCAACGAATCGTAGAATAAATCCAACGACGAAGCTTTAGATCAGCGAGTTTCGACAACGCGAGTCAACCTGACTCGAACGTCGACAAGACGAAATTAACCGGACTCAAGCGTCAACGGAACTGCACCGATCAAACTCTAGAATCAAACGAGATGATCAATCGGATTCGGATTCAACGTGACTGGATGGATCGAGATCAGACAAATCACGCAGACTCGACACGACGGGGACACGATCGGAAGAAAACAATGCCGGAAAAGCACTGAAAAACAACGAGAAAAGCCAGATGAGTGCCTTGGTCACAAGGGTGCCCAGCCACACATTCCCCCCCCCCCTCTTGCCTATAAATAGGAGAGGGGGGGTCTCATTCTTCAGGGTTGGAAAAATTCTGTCTGAGCCTAGACTTGTGAGAGCCTCTTGCATAGATCCGAGCGTCTGCAAAGCTAAAAAGTCAAATCCAGATCTCAAGCAAGCGAAGAACGCTTTCCACCTCAGATCTACACGGCGAGGAGGAGAATCAAGGCAATCCAGGTCAGATCTATCAGATCCACCCTCTGGATTAAGCTTCGTCTTAATCTCAGGGTTCGTGCGTGACATCACTTTGTCGATTTCACCCACTCCGGCGATCATCTCCTTCGTGAGTTGATCTCCGTCGGTGTTTATTTCCTTCGCGAAATAATCACCGTAGATCTGTAGATCTAGCACCTAGATCTGTAGATCTAGCACCTAGATCTGATCACGCGGCGGTCCACGGACGGATAAAAGAGTCTCTGGCACAGGCCAAGATCCCACGCAAGCGAGGATCTAAAAAACGGATCCCGTGTTTGTTATAAAAGGGTAAAAAGTTATAATCTTTTTCGATTTTCATTGTAAGCCTTATAAAAAGGTGACATTTTTATTGAATTTCGTTGTAAAAAAAGAAAAAAGCTGTAACGAGTTCAATCAATAACAATCGACGCAACTTTCCCCGCGAACATGGTCGAGAGCTGAGAAGTACCACCTTTTAACTCTGCTACGCGAGATGTCGGTCGCCTAAATAGTTGAGGGTGGCTCGCCTTGAATCGACCCAAGGGGGTGGTCGACTAGTGCCATCTTCTGCCTCCTGACTCGACTACGCAAGATGTCAGCTTGGTTAAGTCGACCGTGTTGGGTCTTTGATTTCCTTTGAATGCTGAGCTATTTTGATTAAGCATAATGCGGGACACTTGTCTGCTATTGAGTGGAGATTAATATTCAGTATTAAAAACACCATAACACAAATCAAATCTCACCTCCAATAAGAGTTTGAGATGAAAGATCTAGGTTGCTTACATTACTTCCTCAGACTGGAAATCAATCAGACCCCACGTGGCTACCATTTCTCTTAGTAAAAGTTTACTACGAACATCATCAATCGTGCCGGCCTAATATATCTCAAACCAGCTCAGATGCCTCTTGAGTTGAATGTGAAGCTCAAAGCCATTGATGGTGGCCCACTACCTGATGCCACACGATATCGACATCTCGTAGGAAGTTTAGTATACCTCACCATCACCAGACCTGATATTTCACACGCTGTTCATGTGTTCAGTCAGTTTATTGCTGCTCCACATTCCTCTCACCAAGCCACACTACTTCGTGTCCTACACTATCTTCGTGAGACTCCAGGCAAGGGCTGTTCTTTTTAGCTTCATCATCACTCACCCTCTATACCTACAGTGATGCAGACTGGGCAGGCAATACCACGGACCGACGATCCACCATTGGTTACTATATATTTCTAGATGAGTCTCTCATCTCTTTCGAAATCCAAGAAACAAGACGTTGTCTCTCGCTCCAGTGCGGAATCAGAATATCGTGTCATGGTGTCCACCACCGCAGAAATCGTCTGGCTACGACGACTCCTTCTTGACATGGGCGTCTCCTATACAACATCAACTCCTCTTCTTTGCGACAACATGAGCGCCATCAAAATTGTCAGCAATCTAGTATTTCATGAACGAACGAAGCATATTGAGATTGACTGTCACTTCACTCATCATTATTTTCTGGTTGGCACTATCTCCCATCCCTATGTGAATACTGATCTTCAGCTAGCAGATTTATTCACCAAAGCTCATACCATACATCAACACTCGTTTCTTCTTAGCAAACAACCATTAGTCAACCCAATTGTAATTTGAGGGGGGTGTTAAATATTGTATATAGAGTACTCTTGTTTAGTCCCACATTAGGTAGAGTAGTAGAACAATCCTATTCATATTGTATATAGAATACTCTTGTTTAGTCCCACATTGGGTAGAGTAGTAGAACAATCTTATTCACATTATATAAATATATCGTTATATCAATTAAGAAAGATATCACTTTCTCCCGATTTGCTCTGCATTTAGCGGATCTCTCACACGAGCAACTGAGAAAAGTCAAATTGCCAGGGTTCACAAGAAAGATGTAGCACAGTTAGTTAGTTCTAATGGACCAAGCTTTTCCCCCTCCTGGTTGCTATTTCCTTTCGCTGCAGGTTTTAGTTAACTTTGTTACGGTCTTTCTTTTTTAGTTAATTTTGTTACAGTCTTTCTTTAAGCTTTATTTTGTGGTTGCGTATGTGAGATATTGTTAACCGTATCCTTTGGAGGAGCATATTTTTTTAATAGCTTTCTTGCATTGCTTATTAGGTTATTTTATGTTCTTCTTTACTTTTGAATTGAGATTTTTTTTAAAAAAAATTTTAGCGGAGTTTGGTTTGGCTACAATCAGGTGCGAGAGTTGGCTTTAATCATATGTTTGTATTTCAGTTACATTAATTTTCTCTCAACTCCAAAAAGATATCTACCTTTTGATTGTACTTCATCTTTTTCCTTTGATCAGAGCTTAGTAGTTTACCTTGTACTTCTTGTCTAAATTTAGTTCCAACGAAAGTATATTTTACAGCTGACTAAGTGTAAACTAGTTAAATTACACTATGAAAGCTAAATATCTGCAAGTTACGTTTACAAACTTTATAACCATAATCATACAAGTTAAATAACTATACGCTAACAAATTTCAAAGGCAAACAGGTCCATGCAAATTTCAAAGGCAAACAGGTCCATGCTGGATAGCATAGTTGCTGTTTACATGTTTTAATTCGATATTTCTATCTCTTTCTAAATTGATAAAGGTTTTTTATACAAAACCACCACAAAATATAGTGGTTTTTCAGAGAATCACCATTTTTTTTCATAGAACCACCACAAAATATACTTGTTTTTTGGAAAACCACCACAAAAATTTTATTTTTCATAGAACCACCATGAAAATATGAATCTTTTACAAAGTCCCACCAAGTCATAATTTACATCAACATTTTGTTAAATAATAGTATAAAATTACATAAATGTCCATTATGACAAAATTTTAGATTGGATAAGTGGGGGTATTCGGAGGGAGTTAAAATTTTTTTGAGGGAGTTAATAAAGTTTTAAAGGGAAATAAAGTATTTTTTTTTTTTTTTCTTGATAATGAGGCGGACGGGAATCAAACCCAATCTAGTGGGAATCATATTGGAACCTCCCAACCATCTGGGTCATCAGCGGTGCTCAGGTATTTTGTTAGTTTGAAAACAGATAATAATAGATTGGTGGGTCTCACCATGAGGTAGTTTAGAGATTTAGCATATTATTAAGTTTAACATGATATAGATGCAAAATTATAATTTGGTAGCACTTTATTATGATTTCATATTTTCATGGTAAAAAAATTTGTGGCGGTTCTCCGAAAACCACTACATTTTGTGGTGGTTCTATGAAAATAAAAAATTAAGCTGTGGTAGTTTTCCGAAAAGTCACTATATTTTGTGGTGGTTTTGTATAAAAAACCCTAAAAAGATTAAGCTTAATGAACATTAGAAAACATGGTCCTTTAGAGAACTTGTCTTCAAGATTAAGCCAGAAAGAAAAGGAAAAAAAAAAGCTTTTTAACTGGACCACTTACTCAGAGCACATCAACTTCTGGTCATTATTATCATATTCTTTGAGAAAATTTGTATGTTTTTTTCTTTCACTCTTATAATAATAATATGTATCAAGGTTTCCTTTTTCCCTCAAGAAACTCTTGCTGAAATTATCCTTTGTTAATATGTGAAATTCAATATTTCTTATTTTCTTCTAATAGGTGAGGATTTTTATTCCAATTTCATGAGAGTTTCTCTTATTGTTTGATTTCTGATAATAATGATTTGAATTTCTAATCTTAGCAGAAAGCTCTATTCAAGTTGTTGGATATGAGCTGATACAATTACGCGTTGTTTCTTCTTATAATTCTCATTGTTTCTTCTTTATTTGCTTTATACTTATTTTTCTTCATGCTTGATTATTTTACTAATACATTATATGGAGATTCGTCACATTATGAAATATAGAAGATTTAGTAACGAAATATGTAAACCGAAAGAAAAGTTTTTTTTAAAAGAATTAAGATGATTGAAGAAAAAAGATTCGGACAAAGAAACACACTTACTTTATCCAAAATATATATATATACTACCAAAACTATATTGATTAAAGGCTTTGTACGAAAGTTTCATTTACAAGAGACCACACATATAAAGGATGATCTTCAGATGCAACTTATGCAGTGTATGAACACAGATAATCACTGCTGTATATCAAACTTCTCATCTGCAGTATATTTTTGGACCTTTAAACTGTTCTTCTATTCTTAAATTGATTTGGGAACCCAGCATCCATGTAATCCATATGGAAGTCCATATGGAAATTTTGCCCTAGCAATCTCTTCAAAGCTAGAGCCATCAAGCACTAGAGCATAACCTTCTCCATTTTTGTCACTGATCATGGATATAACTACACCTGCAAATTATTAAATAATATTTGTTAATATATTAGAATTTTGCGTGAGCAAAAAAAAAAACACAAATGAGATTTAATCCCGGGTTGAGCTAGACTATTCCTTGACAATAAAGATATACTGAATAATCTTTGTTAATAAATTAGCAGTAGACCTTAAATGATTCTAGGTAATACATTCATGCATCAAGTTGACAACAATTTAACTAAAAGTTTAAAAAATTCTAGAGGATAATTTTGTGACCACTCCATCGATAGGATAAATCATATCTTTTTTTTATAAAAAAAACATGAACTATTATAAGTTGTGAGCTCACCATCATCTTCTTCAGTTGCCCCTGGTCTAGCCACAAAGAAAGGCTCGGAAGGAATGGAGCCCTCATCATGCCAATTCTTAGCTTTCTTCTCCACCAAATCAATCTGAACTCAATGGAAAATTCAAGTATCTCACAGATGAACAAAACAAATCTCAAAATAATATTATAGCACATCATTAAAAAAATAATTAAAAAAAAAGACTAACCTTAGTGAGTGTATTAGGGAAGTTACAAGGCCTTTGGGCCCCACAAGCATAAGCATATCTGTACTTCTTTCCAAGATGGGCCGGATTAATGCTACACATATCCATTCCCTTTCCATGCTCATTGGGGTCCAGGGCCGCATACAACTCTCCTTTTGGGCTTCCATCCAATGGAATCCTAAACCGTCCCACTCTACAATTTCACAGCCCAAATAGAACTCCGGTAAGTTAGAAGCCCGTCATTATATAGTTATCTTTTATAGGAAGCGCGGTTCACCACTTGCTTTGCAAGTGGCTAGTCCGCGGTTCGAGACTTGATAGCGGCAGGGCACTCCTCTGGCCTGTAGGGATTTTTGCAGGCACGATGGCTTGAACCCGAGTTCCCCGACTTGCCCCCACCATGGACACACACCCGCTAGCCATGTGTGCCACCCAAGCGGGTTATAGGAAGCGTAGTTTGTTCATGAATTTGGAAAAGAAAATGTTACCTAGCATCCGGAAGAACATCCTGCCCGATGGATGATCTCAAATTCTGCAGGCGGAGCTTGTCGAGGATGGAGGCATCGCCATGGTGCTCACAGCAGTCAGCAATGATGGCGGTGACTCTACCGTCTTCATCAATCTCCTCGTATGCGTTGATGAAATGGAAGGTCACAAAATTTGGCACCTCCACACTAGCCACCTTAAATGTAGAGAATTAAATTGGTTGATTATTATTTGGCCCATAAATATGCCCATGTGTGGGATTTGGATCAGATTGATGTGATATCCAAATCTGAGCTTGAGAAGGAAATCATATTTCCATTAAACATAGCATACAGAGATGAACTATTAGGAATTCTTACTAAGAATACCAAAACTTATTTTTGTTTGGAAAAAAAAAACATAGGCTATTAATATCAGAGAATAACACCATAGACTTTCAAGATATTAAATCATAACCATATGTTGTTAATAAATAATCCTACTACATAAATAAAAATGCTAAAAGTTCAAAATACCTCTCATATTTAATAAGGAGAAGAATGTGAAAAGAAATAGTTTTATCAAATAAATAAGGAAAAAGATATAAAATATGTTACATGCATATCGACTAACTACGTCTTTTCGCTCTGTTAGTCTATCGAAAAAAGTTTATGGTATTTTTATGCAAAACCCCTGGTGTTTCGTAAGTTACAATAAAATTTACATGTTTCAGATTTTCTCAATGTTCGTGTCTAAACGTGATATAGGTTCAATTTGATAAATATGCAATCAAATTATCAACGTTCCATGTATACCATTTGAGCAAAGTACATTGCAAAAAACTTACGACTTTGCCGCTAGCTTTGCACATAATATGAAAGTAGCTCTTCGACTCCGGATGCCACTCAAATTTATACAACGGCGTCGGCTCCGCCCGCAACAAATTTCTCGCGCAGTACCTCAAGCACATCTCCGGCACCACCACGTAATTGTCCGTCACCGCGAAGGAGTGCACCCAACCGGGCGCGGGCGCACCTCGGCAATCAACCCGGCCCACAAACCTCCTCTCATTACTCCCGGCCTCCATCCTCACCACGTCGTACCCATTCCGTACTAAATCCGGCAACAGGGTCAGAAACTCCGTCTCCGTCACGATCGGATGCGCGGAATGTATCAGCCCGTGGTAATCGTCGGAGTACTCAAACTTTCCGACCGTGTCCAAGGTGTCTGGGTCGATGACGATCGAGCCTTTGATTGTTTCAGTGAGGCAGAGGACGCGGCCGTCGCCTAGGCGGACGACGCCGGTGTTCGCGTTGTCGGTGAGGGAGGAGCCGGAGAAGAGGGAGGCGAGGTCGCCGACGTAAGAGAGGAAGGAGGAGGGTTTGGGGGCTTCAGAGAATTCGCGGTAGCAGAGGCGGCGGTGGGAGATGGCGGAGGTGTAGGCGGTGGAGTTGAGCTGGCGGTGGGAGAAGAGGAGGCGGCCGGAGGCGAAGTGGAGGCGGGCGAGGGTCGCATAGCCGTCGAAGAGGTGGCGGAAGTTGTAGTCGTCTATGTGCCATAGGCCGGGGCCGTTTCTTAGGTAAGTGCCGTTCTGTGTGGACGAAGTGTTTAAAGTGGTTCAGAAGGAGGAAATAAACTATAAGAAGAGTATGTTTGGTAATCGGAAAGTAAATGAAAAGTAGAGAATAAAGAGAAAGTAATTCATGACGAAAACGCTTTCATTCCACTTTCTATTTGAAAATCTTGTTTGGCAACATGAAAGTGAAAATATAAAATGTTGAGATGGCATCTGATGTGGCACCACTTTCTTTGTATATATTATTCGGTTTTATTTGGAAAGTTGATAGTGTATGTTAGATTTTTTGTAAAAAAATTCTCTTTAGCATCTAATAAGTGAAAATAGAAGTACTATATGACATATTCACCATTAACGCAAGTTAAAGATAAAAAATTAAATCTAATTTTCATATTTATTTTCAGTAGACTTAACATTTTCTATTTGATGGTTAGTGAATTCCACGTGCTTGCACAGACTTTAATTGGTTGGGCACTATAGATTGAATAAAAGTTATCTTGCCATGAGTTCAATATATTCTCAAGTTAGACGACATCCATCATGCATAACAAGAATGTATTGAGGGAACAGTCCAAATTTGGAGACAATGATGAGGTTTTGTACACAACAACCTCGGTAGGGGGGAATTCTTGTGCAAGATGAGAATAGTGAAAAGATTAAAAAATAAAGACAAAGACAGTCGTTTTGGAAAATAAAATGTGAAAAAAATAATGAAGTATTATTTTCTCCTCTCTTCACTTTCCATCTACTTTCTTCAATTTTTTTGGAGAAAGTAAAAGGAGCTAGCTAAAAAGCAAACGTGACAGCCTTCATTTTCCATTTACTTTTCGTTCACTTTCCTAGTGCCAAATAGGGAAAATAGATAGTGGAGTCACTTTCGAATTTTTGATCCACTTTCCATTTAATTTCCGGATGCCAAACACATCCTAAGCTAGACTACTATTAATAATATTCGAACATAACTCCTGAGTTTTACCTCTTTTTTCTAAGAAGCTCTCAATTTTTTATTTTTGACAACTAATCCCCTACCTTTACCCTCTTTTTTAAGAAGCCTCTCGACTTTATTTTTTCTGATAACAAAAACCCTAATTTAAGGTTTAATTGCACATAAATATTTTATAGTTTTCCCTACTTTGCACTCATAGTCCCCCACTTGTTTTTACCAACACTAATATCCCAAAAGTTTAAAAAGTGTGCACCTAAATATTCTAAGATTTTTAAAACTTGCACTTAGACACCCTCAGTTATGCAAACTTGAGGGTGTTTAAGTGCAAGTTTTATAAACTTTAGGGTACGTTTTAAAAATTACATGGTATTTAAGTGTAAATTTTAAAAATTTTAGGATATATAAGTACTGCCAAAAAGTAAGTGAGAGTATATACGTGAAAGTTTTAAAAACTCTACGGAATATAAGTACTGTGGAAAAACAAGCGATGATATTTAAGTGCAATGTGGGAAAACTATAGAGTATTTAGAGCAAGTAAGCCCTGAATTAATAAGAAAACTGGGGGACCACTTAGAAGAGAGGAATGAAATTTGAGGGCTTTATTGTCAAAAGAAGAAAGTTGAGGACTTATTAGAAGAGAGAGGTAAAACTTAAGAGCTTTTCTGTCAAAAAAAATTGAGGGCCTCTTAGAGAAAAAAGGTAAATCTTAGGGGCTCCTTAGACTGTCCTCCTGCAGAACTCATATATTGTATATCTACATCTGAAAAGTAGATTTTAATAATTTTAAACCAACTATTAAGAAGCGATGTCGGATATGTCAACGTGTTTTAACCATGTATGTTATTCTGTCAAAACAAACGTTTGAGAAATTTCATGAGATTGAATAATTTTTTGACATTTGATACATGATTAGAAACATGTTAAAATCTTTGACGAATAGTTCGTATGCATTACATCATATCTAATATTATAAATCCATCAACGTCGGAATTCAAATTTTAAAGGATATGTAAGGTATCTACAAATTGGACGTGATGTTAAATTCCAGGAAACTATCAGGTGTTGTACAAAATGGTCATAAACTATTAGAAAATGATTCAAATCTTCTCTACTATCAAAAAAGTAGATGAGGGACCAAAAAAGGGACCAATACTTAATCACCACAATTTATTATCTAAGAGGAAACTATCAGATGTTGTACAAAGCGGTCATAAATTATTAGAAAATGATTCAAATCCTTTTTACTATCAAAAAAGTAGTGGAGGGACACATACTTAATCACAACTATTTATTATCTAATGGCTGGTTATAATTTTTTCTTTGAGTGTAAATTAGGAATAAATGTAATACACGGGTTCCAGTGAGTGTTAGATTTTAAATATATTACAATCACCCACTACATAATCAACGCCGGGGATTAAAAATATTGATCATTCCACTACTTTTTTTACAGGAGAAAGAGGATCCAGACTCATTAGAAAATTATATAGGAGTTCTATTATCATAGACTGCCTTGAATAAGTTCAAGCAGTAGATGTCAAACTTCTGTTATCATCAAGGAAATTGTAATATTTATTGGTCATGTATCTCGTATGAGCAATCCATCAATAAAAGGTCAGAAAATTTGATAGTGACATTGTCTCGCATGTATGTTTTTTATTTTCATAGGTTGAAAGTGCTTATGTTCAATTAGTATTAATATACTGTAAAGCCCTTCTAGTTCTATGTCTAAGTGCCGAGTGAACATATATATCTTCCTACTTCCAATAAACAAAATTATCACATAATGTCCAATAAAATGCAAACTACAACATAAGCATACAAGTAAATTTAAGAGACAACCATCAAATTAAGCTTTCTTTAAAACAACAACCATACCGCGGAAACAGCTAACACAATAAATAAATAAATAGATAAACAATGAACTGTGATATATAGATTATATTTCAAAGGTAAATATTTTAGCTGGTCACTGCTACTCTAGTTATATGTCTCTTCTTCTATCTCTTCTTCTATCGGGAAAATTTTGTAGTGAAGGGGAGAAAGAAATAATAATAATTAATAAATAAAGAAACTAAAGGAAGCTCACAGCAAACGAATCTTGATGCAATCTCAAAGTCAGTGATCTGTAATTCTCTCGTCCATGATTGAACCTTTGATTCTATTGGCATATAGTGTAAATTGTTTTTACGAATATGTCCATCAGATCCTCAGAGAACGTAACATGGAAGTTAATTAATTAAATCATGCTATATTATTTTAATGTGATTAAGTGTAAGCAACTTCCAAGCGCAGGGTTGGAAATTATTTAAAGCTCAAACAACTTATTTGAATAATGGAACTGGGGTAAGCACATACTTCATGAACTGTGACCAGTTATTTTATTTATTCATTTATAATCGTGGCATAATATGCAAAACTGTATACTTGAATAATACTTATTCATTGTTTATGATATTTAATTGGATGGGAATAAGAAAGGATTCAAAGAGAAGTCGAGACTAATTCTAATAGCTTAGAGTTTTTGGGTTAAAATTAATTCCAAGCATTCACTTAAGTCTCACTAATTTTGAGCCTGATTTCTCTCCTATCTACTTTTATAGGGCAATTAGATATATCTTTTTGGTTATCAACCCATCACAATTTTTTTCCCGGATTTCGAATATCAAAATATGCAATTTATATGCCTTAATCCTAATGCTTATTCATTTTATATTTTATTCTATTGTGGATCGGATGTGATGACTGAGGATTAGAGTAGTAAATTATAAGATACTATAAATTGATGGGATTTTTTCCCCCATCTTCCGTTAAATAATAGAGTGTCGCATATTTTATTTATTTAAAATCTGAAAAATAAGAAATTATGTCATCATTGTCAGTTGCGTGAATATATGTTGTATCCAAAGTCTGCGCTTTATTAATTTAAAAAAACCTAGAGGTTTTTATAAATATTGATTTAAGAAATTAAGATTTGGACTAGCAGCCTCTTGTTCTATTCTTATACCTCGTCGATTTTGCTTAGCTTCTTAATACATAAATGGTAACGATCAAATTCTTGATGCATAAAACAAACTATCTTATCAACATCCTAGTCGCCCATTTTGTTTTTTAACCTCTACATGTATAAAATGAATATGAATGCTAATTATACTCGTAATGTGGTGCTATTCAGTGATTACTTCAAAAAGTAGTACTGTTAAATGTAATATTACGAAATTGTTACGTACTTATATCAATTAATATGGATTAAATCAACAAAATAGCTCTTCGAATTAAACATGCAAGAGTGTTGTAAGTTCCAATACGATCTAACATAATTTTTTTTCATAAGAACCAATTATTTTAGCGTATATGTCATGCGCTTAATGAGCATGAAATGTGAAGTTACGTACCAAGCTAGCTATAAGTGTCAGTTAATTTATAGAGTCACAAAGTAGAGCAAGATTTATATAAAAACTCCGAAGAAGAAACACTATGTATCATGGGGGGCGAAAAAGAGGGCACCATGTAGCAAGGAAATGCCTATATGACTGGAAAAAAAAAAACAAATTTTCATAAAAAGAAAGAAAGAAATCACATCATAAGGAGTAAGATTAATTAACTGAGTCTAATTAATGTTAGAAATGCTAGCTCTTGTTCACATTTAGCTCAGAATCAATGTAGTTATCATCATCGTCAATTAATGAATATGTCAACACACACGAAAGAGAGCAAAATCAATCCCAACAAAAACCTAAACCATAAATTATATGTATAAGACAGGAAGATGCAATATTTTATACATACCAACCAAAGTGGAATCTCTCCTTGCACTTCGAGCTCACCCTCCCATCTTTCTTGCCTTATACTAGTCCAAGCAGCCAACTTCCCTGCTCGACGGCCATCTTTCTCCACCGCCGGCCGGCTCGACACTGTGGGATCGGTCGCAACCCCTACCCGAACAGAATCCAATTCCCGTCGACCCGACCGCTTTAAACCCGTCGACCCGATCGACCGCCGTTCGGGCTTATCTGACCCGGCTGAGTCCGACGACCTAACGGTCGATACAAGTCCGGAGCAAGGCATATATGAGAGAACAGTTGAAGACATTGTAGGAATTGTATATATGCTGCAAATGTATCAAGAACAAGTAACAAAATGGAACCTTGTGTGATTATAACGAGGAGAGTGTCGATGTATATATAGAGTCCAAGTGCCTTCATTTTCTCATGGTAGAATCTTTTCCTTCGTTATTCCTAACCGCAAGAGGACGAATCACTTCATTTGCGACTTAAAAAAAATTATAAAATTTTAAGAGAGAGAGAGAATGGCGCACTAGTGTTCATCATAAACTGACATAGGGTCCACCTGGCTTGGTCAAGTTTGGGTGTGGGTTCACTAGTGAGTAGAATGTGTGTGGGTGACGTATATGCTTTGTTGATTCCATTTCCATCGATAAGATCTCGGCTAAATGTCACTTAAATACCTCTTGTTTCACCACATTTGCACTTAAATAACTTAAGTTGGTCAAATGTAATACTTAATCTAAGTTGTTAACCGTTAAAATGTTGTACACGATGTAAATTAGGACGAAAACATCTCTATGTATAACTTAACTCCTCCAAAAGATAAAACAAGGCTAAATATCAGAAAGCTGCCTTAACTTTGGACGATTATCAAAAAAACCCACCAAAAGTTTGAATACATCACAAAATCCTGTTAACTTTAGGGGTTATCAGCAAAATCCTATTAACTTTGAGATTTTATTAGAAAATCTCCTTAGTTTTAAGGGGGTATTCTAATAAAATTTTAAAGTTAAAGGGAGTTTTGGAATAAAATATTACAGTTAAAGGGGAGGTTTTTGTTGGATCTAAGATGCAAGCCTAGAAGGGGGTGAATAGGGTTGCTACTATTTTTCGCTAAAAACACAGAATATGCAGCAAAATAGACAAAATAAAAGTGAAAAGTAGTCAACCAACGATACGCAAACTTTATAGTGATTCGGATAACAATTCTATGTCCACTTTTTCTTCTCACAAAAAGACTTCTTCACTATGCTAAGAGTTCTCCCGAATCACAACTCGATTTAGTACGCTTACGAAGACTGCACCTTGAAATCTACTCAAAACCAGTCGTCTAACCTAACCCTCCACGATGACTAAACTCCTAGCCCTAACTAATCTCAACCCTCAATTAACATCGACTTGAGTACGCTATAAGAATAAGTTTAAAACACACCAATCAAACACAATTAAGCATAGAAGATATGAAAGATCTAACAACATTTTTGATAAACAAACTGTTCTTTGATGAATATAAGTGTAGCACAATGAAGAACGATGTAGATGATGAATTCAAGGGAAACTCACCTCGTTGAAACAATCCGAAGATGTTGTGCGCTACAAGCTAAGGGCATCAAAACCTTCAATATAAACTCTCTTCAATCAAAACCCTACAACACCCTCTTCTCTCTATCTCTTTCAATGATATATAGTGTTGATGTATGTAATCACACAGTCACTAACTCCAAAGAGAGTTTAGATTTTGAAGAGAGCAGGGGCCCGCTTTCTCTTCTAATGCCCGGTGACGTTGCTCCGGTCAGAGGGTTCGCTTACGCAGGAGTACCTGTGAAAGGGTTGGAGTTGGGATCTCTAGTGGTCCCTCCGATGGTCAAGTCAGTAATGAGAAGAAGAGAAAATGTGTAGTGTAATTGACTGAGAATGAATCACTTACTTGGTTCACTGCTCTTACTGCTATTTATGCCTAGGGCTCGGAGGGCGTTCTTATCTTTCAATAGACAGTTGCTGAGTCAGCCCTCTCCTCCACGCGTCGGGAGATTATTGGGCCAGCTCCTGTATGCGCCGACCACAGTAGCATGTTCCTGTCACAGTAGTGTGCATTGACAGGTGTCAAACTGTGAGTGGACCGAGAGTTAGCGTTGTCTATTCGCCATTAATGAGATGAGATTAGCAGTGTCTGCAGTAGTTTGGGTCCGAGGTACCTTAAATACCGTGAGGGACGGAGGAGTGAAGGGGGTTGTCAACACATTTAATGCGATAGTGATGGGTTTTCTGGTGTAGACTCCAGATAGCCGTCGTCTAGGTGGGGGACCACGAGCGACGAGAGGGAGGAGTCGATACCTAGTGGCCGACTTGAATTGCTCCTCTAGAGTCGCTGAGAGTAATTAGATCAAGCGGATGACCATCGCCGCCTTTCGCATCGTCCATGGACTGCTAGGGTGAATGGTGGGCCGAATGGACGACCATCACTGCCTTTCGAGTTGTCCAAGGACCGCTAGGGCGAATGGTGGGCTGAAGGGACGACCATCACCCTCTTTCGCGTCGTCCATGGATCGCTAGGGTGAATGGTGGGCCGAATGGACGACCATCACCGCTTTTCAAGTTGTCCAAGGACCGCTAAGGCGAATGGTGGGCTGAAGGGACGACCATCACCCCCTTTCGCGTTGTCCATGGATCGCTAGGGTGAATGGTGGGCCGAATAGACGACCATCACCCCCTTTCGCGTCGTCTATGGATCGCTAGGGCGAATGGTGGGCCGAATGGACGACCATCACCGCCTTTCGCGTCGTCCGTGGACCGCTAGGGCGAATGGTGGGCCGGATGGACGATCTTCACCGCCTTTAGCGTCATCCATGGACCGCTAGGGTGACTGGTGGGCCGAATGAACGACCATCACAGCCTTTCGCGTCGTCCATGGATGGCTGTGATGTGGGTAGTGAGCGTAGGTCGTCTTACAGGCCAGTTAGGATGGCTTGCGCTGCCCTAGGTTGGCAAGCGGGTATGTTCATTTGTGTCGATACTTTTGTTTTCCCTTTTAATCAATTATTAGTGGTTATGACCATAACAGTGTCCAAATGACTAAAAATGGTGAAAAATCGTGTTTTATAGCTCAAGAAATTGTGAATTTTTTCCATTGTGAATTTACTTGACAACGGCTTGAGACGATTGAAAAAGGTCAAAAGTCGTGTGTTATAGTTTATGAAATAGTAAAATTTGAATTACGCAAAATCATTTACCATTATTTTGAAAAGACTAAAAATGGTCAATAACCGTGTGTAACAACTCATGAAATTATGAATTTTTCCTCGATGAAAGTATTTGTCAAGGGGTCGAAACGATTAAAACTGGCAAAAAATTGAGGGTTATAACTTAGAAAATCGTAAATTTTTTCCACCACAAAATTATTTGACAACTTGTCAAAACAACTAAAAATGACGAAACAACTAAAAATGACCAAAAGTCATGGATTATAGCTCATAAAATCTTTTATTTTAGCATCTGTAAAATTATTTGCGAATAAGTCGAAATTATTAAAAATGGTCAAAAGTTGTGGGTTACAGCTCATGAAATCTTGAATTTTGGACTCCGCAAAATTGTTTGTCAAAGGGTCAAACGACTAAAAATGGACAAAAATCATGAGCTATAGCTCATGAAATTGTGAATTTTAGCCTTTGTGAAATTATTTGCCAACAGATCGAAACGACTTAAATTGGCAAAAAATCGTTGGCTAGTTCATGAAATCGTGAAATTTAGACTTTATAAAATTATTTGCCAACAGGTCGAAACGACTGGCCAAAAATCATTGGTTATAGTTCATGAAATCATAAAGTATAGACTCCGCAAAATTATTTGACAATAGTTCAAAGCGACTAAAAGTGATAAAAATATGGATTATAGCCCACAAATTGTGAATTTTCGTCATTGTAAAATTAATTGACAATGGGTTGAAATGATTAAAAATGGTCAAATATGCGTAATAGCTCATGATCATGAATTTTGGCATGCATCAAATTGTTTGACGTTGGGTTGAAATTAATAAAAATGGCCAAATATCGTCGACTATAGATCATGAAATGGTGAAGTTAGGACTTCTCAAAATTATTTACCAATCGTTTGAAACGACTAAATATGTCTAATAATAATGAGTTGTAACTCATGAAATCATGAATTTTGACCTCTGTGTAATTATTTTCCTATTGGTCAAAATAAGTAAAAATAGCTAAAACTCGTGTGTTGTAGCTCATAAAATCATGAAGTTTAGACTCCGCAAAATTATTTGCCAATGTGTCAAATCGACTAAAAATGGTAGAAAATCATATGTTATAGCTCATGAAAGTTAATTTTAGCATTTGTGAAATTATTTACTAATAGATCGAAACGATTAAAAATGTTCAACAATCATGGGTTGTCATGAAATCTTAAATTTTAGTTTTCACAAAATTATTTGCCAATTGATCGAAAAGACTAAAAATAGCAAAAAATCATGGACTATAGTTCACGAAATCGTGAATTTTGACCTACATGAAATTACTTAACAATGGGTAGAAATGACAAAGAATGACCAACAATCATGGACAATCTCTCATAAAATCGTGAATTTTGGTGTCCATAAAATTATTTGGTATTAGGTTGAAACGACTAAAAATAGGTAAAAATAATGGGTTATAACTAATAAAATCTTTAATTTTTTCCTTAATGAAATTATTTGACAACAGGTTGAAATGACTAAATATGCGAAAAATTATTGGTTTTATCTCGTCAAAACTTAAATTTTGACATCTGCAAATTATTTGCCAATGCTTCGAAATGACTAGAAATGGGCAAAAATCGTGGGTTATTGCTCATGAAATCGTGAAGTTTGGAGTCGGTGAAATTATTGCTAATTGCTATAAACGACTAAAAATAGCTAAGGATCATAGGCTGTAATGCATGAAATTGTAAATTTTTATCTCTACGAAATTATTTGACAATGGATCGAAATGACTAAAAAAAGCAAAAAATCATAAGTAGTAGCTCATAAAATCGTGAATTTTGGCCTCTGCGAGATTATTTGACATTGAGCCGAAATGGCTAAAACTCATAGGTTATGGCTCACAAAATGGTGAATATTGGCCTGCATGCAATTCTTTGCCAATGGGAGAAACACTAGAAGTGGCAAAAAATCATGGGTTATAGCTCACGAAATCATGAATTTTAGTCTCCGCAAAGTTATTAAACAACGGGTCAAAATGACTAAAAATTACAGAAAATAGTGGGTTATATAGCTCATGAATATTTTGACCTGCGCGAAATTGTTTGTGAACGGGTTGAAATGACTAAAAATGGCCAACATTGTGGTTTATAACTTATGAAATCGTGAATTTTTTCTTTCGCGAAATTATTTGCCATGGGGTCAAAATGCCTAAAATGGCCAATAATCATGGGTTATAGCTTTGAAAATCATGTATTGTTACAACTACAAAATTATTTGATAACTGGTCGAAATGACTAAATGTGGCCAAAATTTGTGAGTTATAGCTCATGACTTCATAGAGTTTGGACTCTAAAAATTATTTACCATTGTTTTAAAATGACTAAAATTGGCCGATAATCATAGGTTATTACTCAGAAAATTGTGAATTTCACCTTCCACGAAATTATTTGCCAAGGGGTCGAAATGACTAAAAATAACTAAAAATCATGGGTTGTAGTTCAATAAATTGTGAATTTTGACCACCACGGATTTCTTTGACAACAGGTCAAAAATGACTGAAAATGACCAAAAATCATGTGTTATATAAGCTCATGAAATCTGTAATTTTGGCATTCGTGAAATTATTTGACAACGTGATTAAATGACTAAAAATGCTAAAAATTGTAGGTTTTAGCACATGAAATCATGAATTTTTTTCTTCAGCGAAATTATTTTCCAATGGATCGAAATAACTACAAATAACTAAAAAGCGTGGAGTAACAACTCATGAAATTGTAAAGTTTGGACTCTGCTGAATTATTTGCAACTCATGAAATTGTAAAGTTTAGACTCTGCTGAATTATTTGCAACTGGTTCAATCGACTAAAATTAAGCAAAAAACATCAGTTATAGATTATCATGAAATCGTTAATTTTTACCTTATGAAGTTATTTGACAACGAGTTAAAACAACTAAAAATGACAAAAAATTGTGAGTAATAACTCATGAAGTCGTGAATTTTAGATTCCATGAAATTACTTGACATCGAGTCCAAATGATAATAGATGGTAAAAAATCATGGGTTATTGCTCATGAAATTGTGAATTTTTGACTCCAAGAATTGATTTATCAATGGGAGAAATTACTGGAAATAGCAAAAAATCATATATTATAGCTCATGAAATCGTGAATTTTGGCCTCTGCTAAATTATTTTACAATGAGTTAATAAGATTTGAAATGATAAAAAATTATGGGTTATAACTTATGAAATTGTGAACCTTAGCCTCCACAAAATTATTTGCTAATGGTTAAAATGGCTAAAAATGAAGATAGGACTCAGAAAATTTATTTGACAATAGTTCAAAATAACTAAAATGACAAAAAATCATGGGTAATAGCTTATGAAATCGTGAAGTTTGGCCTTTGTAAAATTATTGGACATCGGGTTAAAATGACTAAAAACGGCCAAAAGTCAAGGGTTACTGCTCATGACATTTTAAATTTTGGCCTCCGAGAAATTATTTGCCAATGAGAGAAATGATTAGAAATGATGAAAAATTGTGGGTTATAGCTAAAAAATTGTGAATTTTGACGTCTATAAAATTATTTGACAACGGTCAAAACAACTAAAATTGATTGAAAATCATGGGTTATTATTCATAAATTTGTGAATTTTGACCTCCACGTAATTGTTTGCCAACTGGTCGAAATGACTAAAAATAGCCAAAAATCGTCGATTATAGCTTATGAATTCATAAAGTTTGGAATCCACAAAATTATTTAACAATGGTTGAAACCTATTTTAAAATGGTAAAAAATCTTAAGTTATATCTAATAAAATCGTGAATTTTGGCTACCATGAAATTATTTGTTAATGGGTCGAAACGACTAAAATGTCCGAAAATCACAAGTTTGTAGCTCGCGAGATCGTGAATTTTAACTGTTGCGATATTATTTGTCAACGGGTCGAAATGACTAAAAATGGTCAAAACATGAATTATAGCTCATGAAATCATAAATTTTGGATTCCGCAAAATTATTTACCATTAGTATGAAATGACTAAAAAAGGTGAACAACCGCGGGTTATTTACTAAATCATGAATTTGGCCCTCCACATAATTGTTTGCTAAGGGGTTGAAAATGACTAAACTTGCCAAAAATTATGTGTTATAGCTCATAAAATCATGAAGTTTGGACTCCGCAAAATTATTTTAGCTATTGTTCGAAACAATTAAAAATGGTAAACAAATCTTGGATTATAGCTTATGAAATCGTTAAATTTTACCTCCCATAAAATTATTTGCTAATGGGTAATAATGATTAAAAAGGATAAAAATTGTCTATATAGCTCACGAAATAGTGATGCTTGGACTCCATAAAATTATTTAACAACGGTTCGAAAACGACCAAAAATGGCCAAAAATCGTGGTAATAACACACAAAATTGTGAACTTTGGCATTTGCGAAACTATTTTTCAATGGGTCAAAACAATTATAAATAGCAAAAAAAATGGGTTATAGCTCATGACTAGTGAATTTTGACATTTACGAAATTATTTGCTAACGGGTCGAAAAAATTAAAAATAGTCAAAATAATGATTTATAACTCATGAAATTGTGAATTTATGACTCTATAGAATTATTTATTATTGGTTTGACACGACTATCCCACAACTAAAAATAGTCAATAATCATAGGTTATAACTCACGAAATTGTAAAATTTCCCCTTAGCGAAATTGTTTGTCAAAGTGACAAAAGGCTAAAAATTGCTCAAAATTATGGGTTATACCTCAGTAAAAAAATCATGTGTTATACCTCATGAAATCATGAATTTTAGCCTTTTTGAAATTATTTTCCAAAAAGTTGAGATGATTGAGAATAGAATAAAACTTGTTCTATAGCTCATGAATTGTGAATTCATGGCTGCAAAATTCTTTATTATGGGTTCAAAACAACTAAAACTGGCCAATAATTGTAGGTTATAACTTATGATATCATGAATTTTCAACTTTGTAAAATTGTTTGTTAAGGTGTCAAAATGTCTAAAAATGATAAAATTTGTTGGTTATTGCTCAGGAAATCATGAATTTTGATCGCCATGAAATTATTTGACAACGGGTCGAAATGACAAAAAATGGCCCAAAGTTGTAGGTTATAGCTCAAGAAATTTTTAATTTTAGCCTCCGCAAAATTATTTGACAACGGATCGAAACAACTAAAATGGCCAAAATTGTGAGTTATAACTCATGAAATCTTAAATTTTGGGCTCTACGAAACTTTTTATCAACAATTGAATCTGACTAAAAATAGGCAAAATCCTAGGTTATAGCTAATGAAATCGGAAAATTTGGTCTCCGCGAATTTGTTTGTCAACAGATCGAAACGACTAAAAAAGACAAAAATCATGATTTATATCTTTTAAAATCATGAATTTTGACATTTGTGAAATTATTTATCAATGGATCGAAACGGACTAAAAATAGACCAAAATCTTGGGTTATAGTTCATGATCGTGAGTTATAGCTCATAACATTGTGAATTTTAACGTTTGTGAAATTGTTTGTTAATGGATCGAAATGAACTAAAAATGGATAAAAATCTTAGATTATAGATTATGAAATTGTGAATTTTAGCTTCTGTGAAATTGTTTGTTAACGGGATAAAATGTCTAAAAATAGACAAAAATCGTGGGTTATAGCTTATGAAATCGTGAAGCTTGGACTCCCTAAAATTATTTAACAATGATTCGAAAAGACTAAAAATGGACATAAGTCATGAGTTATAGCATATGGAATCATGAAGTTTAGTCTCTGCGAGCCTATTTGTCAATGGGTTGCAATAATTAAAGATGTCAAAAAGTTGTCAGTTATAGCTCATGAAATTGTGAAGTATAGACTCCATAGAATTATTTAATAATGGTTCATAATGACTATAAATAGCCAAAAATCATGGGTTATCACTCACGAAATTATGAATTTTGCCCCCATGAAATTATTTGATAACGGATCAAAACAATGAAAAATAGCTAAAAATCATGGGTTTTAATTCATGAAATCGAGAATTTTGGCCTTCATGAAATTATTTGCCAACGGGTTAAAACGACTTAAACTGAATGAAAATCGTGTATTATAGCTCATAAAATTATGAATTTATGACTCCCCAATATTAAATATTACTGGTTTGAAACAAGTAACAATGGCTAATAATCATGGGTTATACCTTATGAAATTAATAATTTTTCCCTTAGGGAAATTGTTTATCAAGGTGTCGAAGCGACTAAAAATTACCAAAAGTTATGGGTTATAGCTCAGAAAATTGTGAATTTTGGCAATCATGGAATTATTGACAACTGGTCGAAATGAGTATAAAAGGCTAAATGCCATGAGTTATATCTCATGAAATCATGAAGCTTGGATTGCACAAAATTATTGCTATTAGTTCGAAATGAGTAAAAATAGCCAATAATCGTGGGTTATAACTCATATAATCATAAATTGTTTCCTCTATGAAATTATTTAACAACTAGTCAAAACAACTAAAAATAGCTAAAAATTATGGGTTATAGCACATGTAATTGTGAATTTTGGCCACCGCAAAATTATTTAACATCGGATGAAATGACAAAAAATGACCAAAAGTCATGGGCTATAGCTCATGAAATATTTAATTTTGGCATCTGCAAAATTATTTGACAACTGGTTGAAATGACTAAAAATGGCTGAAATCATGGGGTTACAGCTTAAGAAATATGGAATTTTAGCCTTTGTAAAATTATTTGTCAACGGGTCAAAATGATAAAAAAATAAACAAAAATCATGGGTTATAGCTTATGAAATCATGAATTTTCATCTCCGCTAAGCTAATTGCCAATGGGTTGAAATGACTAAAAAATACCAAATATCATCAGTTATAGCAAATGAAATCGTGAGTATTATTATAGCTCATGAAATCGTGAGTATTTCTCTCTGTGAAATTATTTGACATCGGGTTGAAATGACTAAAACTAGCTGAAAATCGTGAGTTATTGCTCATGAAATCGTAAATTTTGGCCTCTGTGAAATTACTTGCCAATAGGCCAAACCAACTAAAAATGTCTAAAAATCGTTAGTTATAGCTCATGAATAAGTGATGTTTGGACTCCATAAAATTATTTAACAATAGTTCGAAATACTTAAAATTGGCTAAAAATTGTGGGTTATAGCTCATGAAGTCATTAATTTTGGTCACTGTGAACTTATTTGCCAATAGGTCGAAATAACTAAAAATGCTAAAAAAGTGTTCATTATAGCTCAAGAATTCATGAAGGTTGGACGCCGTAAAATTATTTAACAATAGTTGAAGACTTGAATTTTGGCTAACGCGAAGTTATTTGCTAATGAGTCGAAATGACTAAAAAAGCTCAAATATTACGGGTTTATAGCTCACGAGATCATAAATTTTGTTCACCCTGAAATTATTTGTCAATTGGTCAAAATGATTAAAAAATAGCAAAAATATGTATTATAGCTCTTAAAATCGTGAATTTTAGATTTCGCAAAATTATTTACTATTGGTTCGAAATAACTAAAAATGGCCAATAATCGTGAGTTATGACTCATAAAATCATGAATTTTGTCAAAAACGACTAAAAATACCAAAAATAGTGGATTATAGCTCAAGAAATTGTGAATTTTGGCCACCGCCAAATTATTTGACAATGGATCAAAATGACTAAAAAACTAAAAGTTGTGAGTTATAACTCATGTAATCGTGAAGTTTGCTCTCTGTAAAATTATTTACCGTTCGTTTAAAACAACTAAAAATGGCTAATAGTCGTGGATTATAATACATGAAATTCTAAATTTTTCTCACTGTGAAATTATTTGCTAAGGGGTCGAAATGACTAAAAATGGTGAAATATCGAGGGTTATAACTTAGAAAATTATGAATTTTGGCCATAATAAAATTATTTGACAACGGCTCAAATTGACTAAATCGCCAAAAATCATGGGTTATAGCTCATAAAATTTTTAATTATGGTCTCCGCGAAATTATTTTCCAATGCGTTGAAATGACTTAAAATGGCCAAAGTCATGAGTTATAGCACATGAAATCATAATTTTTAGCCTTTGTCTATGCGAAATGTTTTTCTAATAGGTTGAATCGAGTAAAAATAATGAAAATCCATGGACTATTACTCACGAAATAGTGAATTTTTTTCTCTGTGGAGTTATGTGCCAATGGGTTGAACTAAAAACAATGGCCATACATCCTGGTTATAGATCATAAAATTGTAAATTTTAGCCTCCGCGAAATTATTTCCAAGGAGTTGAAATGACTAAAATTGGAAAAAAAATCCTGGGTTATAACTCATGAGATCATGAATTTGGGCATCATGAAATTATTTGAAATTATTTGCTAGCAGGTCAAAATGATTAAAAATGGTCAAAAATCATGGTTTATAGCTCAAGAAATTGAGAATTTTGGCCTCTATGAAATTATTTGCCAACATGTCAAAATGACTAAAAATAATCTAAAATTATAGCCAACAAATTGAGAATATTGGCCTCCACAAAATTATTTACTAATGGGTTGAAATGACTAAAAATAATAAAAAATCATATGTTATAGCTCATGAAATCGTTAATTTTGATCTCTACAAAATTATGTGCTAATGGGTCAAAGTGAAAAAATAACCAAAATTTTGGGGGTTATAGATTATGAAATGGTGAATTTTGTCCTTTACAAAATTATTTTGTCATAGGTTGAAACAACTAAAAATAGAAAAATACTTAGTTATAGCTCAAGATATCATGAATTTTGACCTCATCAAAATTATTTCATCAATGAATCCCTATTCTCGGGAAAAAGTTCGAGAAGATGTAGAATCGAAGTTATTCCTTCCGATTTAATTTAAAGAAGGAACGAGTACAATCTCTCAAATGCAATCTCTCTCTCTAACTGACTTAGATAAAAAGAAAT
>JBAKGM010000233.1:36824340-36834929 GCA_037177215.1 Asparagus racemosus
GCAGGCGGGTATGTTCATTTGTGTCGATACTCTTGTTTTCCCTTTTAATCACTTGTTAGTGGTTATGACCATAACATATAGTATTTAATAGATTAAGAAAGAGATATCCTAAATATGGTAGAGTGTGGAGATCAAAAGGAATGACGAATGACTGAGATTAAAAGTGAAAATATGCAATCAGCTGACATTAGCATCGATGGTTGCTCATAGACATCGAGCACCATCGATGGGTCTCTGCATGCCATTGGTGGTTTGAAAATTTGTCTGTGATATTTCATCAATCGGTTCCAATAGCCATCAATGATCTCACAACCATCGATGGGTCCCTGCTGACTATTGATGGTTTGATGGCAGAAATAAGCATTTGATCTAATTTTCGCCTCGTTGCACCTCGTACATGTTTATACATGCATTCGCCTGTACTATATCATCTCAAACAATTATAAGTACCAAATGAGAGTTTGTTATTAATCAAATAAAAGATATTATACGGACTACGTCCTAACAATTTTATGATAATCCCTATACTTACATGTTTTTTTATATTTTGAAGTGTGGGGGGATATTGGATAATCGTCCAAATCTTTTACATTATTTACAAAAAATTTTTTGGGGGGAATCACTCCCTAATTTCCTTCTCTTGAGAAGCCATGTAACTTGAAGAACTAGTCGACAATATGGAGCGATCTTTCATGGCTACCTGCAAAGAAATTAGTGAAGAAGAGGGAGGGAAATTGGGTGTTAGGTAAGAAATGAATGATGCAATTTAATAAAAAGGAGGATAGATAATTAATTATAAGAAAAAGTTGGGTCAAAATAGTCCTCTAAGGCATGTGACAATCACATTGGAATATTTCGCGAAATATTCTGATTTCAAACTAATAGAAGGTAGTAACGTATCAGATTTGAATGACCTAGGATATTTAAGTATTGTATTTTATAACTGAGGATATTTAAGTGTAAAGGTGGTGAAGCGAAAATATATTAACTGTCATTTAGCCTAAAGTAGTGATAATTAGGCTATATTTTTTCAAACTACTCCTACACTAATACACCCATATAATATGGGGTCTTTAATAACTCATCAACTGTAATAGCAAGACAAGTGGAAGAACTCCATAATAAGATCTCTGACAAACTATATTTTAGGAGTAATTGTGGATACACCCTCTTTACTACGGCTCAATTGCCTACAACGAACCCCCCCCCCCCCCCCCCCCCCGAATTTTCTGATTCTTTTACTTTTGTAGAAATAGAAAATTATTCAACAAATAGACCTTGTGAAGGGGAAAGTTTCAAAATTAACTTTTAAAAAAAACACCCACAAGATATATCTGCAACAATAGAACTACATGAGAGCTATCCATAATTAACCTTTCTAGATCTGTTTAAGGCTTTAATTCAAGAAATTGTGTAATTTGCTTATATCATCTGAACAATCTTATTAACACTAACATCCCGCAATTTAAAAGCGCGAGCTGATTTCTTAAGCTAAAGGTGAGAATGAAAAAAAAAAAATTCACATAATTCCTTTTTTACATCATATTCTCCTTGCCTAAAAGGATGAGGATTTTATTATGGATCCATCTGTAATTAACTCTTTTAATTACAAATCTCATAATAATACACATAAAATTATAATCTGTTCATAATACAACTAGCATTTATGATTGTACTAATTATATTTTTTTAATGACTTATTAAATACGAATTATAGCCATTTGTTAAATAACAAGTTAATTATTATGATTGAAAAAATAATATATTCAATGGAAAATCCAAATATTTTAAGATTTATAATCTATAGGGAAAATAAGTAAATTAAACTACTGATCACAGTCATGATGGAAAAGATGAGGATTTTATTGGGGCAGAAGTTGGTGGGTATACCCATAAACACAAATAAGCAGTTGAGCAACAAATTATCATTTTAACTTATGTAATTAAGTGGTTTTGCAGTACACGTGATGTATGCATGACGTGTAATTTGAAAACGTATTGAAGTCTAATGTCGAGGGAATGATATTTTGTGTTTTAAAGATTTTTCTAAATTTATGAGTATCTTCATTATTTTTTCCCCCACATCAAGTGCGAAAACATTTACTTTTTTCCAAGTGCGAAAGTATTCTGAATATGAAACTCAAAATATACACATGACAGTTATTTTTAAAATAATAGCATGGGTAGAGACTGAGACGAAGAACAGTAATTAGCCAATTATAGAAAGATTGAATCAAAGTTATCAAATGAGCCTAGTCCACGTCACGTGCACACCGCCCTCAAGATGCGTGGCTGCTAGCTGTTGGCTGTATATAAAATGTCCTACAAGTAATAGAAGAATTTGTTTGGTGATGTCAACAGTATAGTCGAAGTTATTTTGTTAAAGGAAAGGGTAAATTACACTAAAACCGCATGAAAACTTTCAGTATTTTGCAGTAGACCCCCATTAGCTTTCAACATCGCTTTGAACCCTCAGTAACCTTTTAGAATTGTAGAAAACTCTCAATACATTTTCATAATTTACAGAAAACCCCCATAATTAGAGCCAGGAAACAAAATAAAAATGCATTCTGAAAGTTGCTTGGGGTTTAGTGAAATTTATCTAAAAGATATTGGCGATTTTCTACAAAAGTTATTGAAGATGTTTAGTGATTTTGAAAGTTATTGAGGGCTTACTAAAAATCCTTGAAAGTTTTGATGGGTTTAGTGTAATTTAGTACAGACGGAAAGCTATTAGTAGTGAGGGTGGTCTAACGTTGAAAAGAACAATGTTTTTTGGACACAAAACATGTGATCAGCCATGGGACGAGGTGGAAATAAGTTCTCCACATTTAGTGTATTCTTCCTTTTCCCATGCTCGCCAAATTAACAAATCAATAAGGGCACTTTAAGAATGTTTGATAATTTAACCCATGCTGATTTGACCTGTAACAAAATCAAAAAAAAAAAAAAAAAAAAAAAGGTTTTCATATGATCCAAAGTGAAAGAGCACAACTTGCTTTCAGCCGATGCCATGATCAATGAGAGAGGGGTTTTATGCTGGATGGCTTTATTTGGAACTGAAAGTCATCTTATCGGGTCGGATTTGGGCTGGCTCTGCAATTTTGGATTTACAAAGGGATAAGCTTGAGATAGACTAGAAAGTTAAGTTGGGATAGCTTAAATTTTTTGAATGCAGAGGAAGAAAATGGATTATTTTGGTCTGTTTTAGTTTAGGGGATTTTTTTTTAATAGATGGATAGATTGATTAGAATCTTATGGAGTCTTGTCAATTTTTGTTAACTGTCACAGAACGTTTGAGAAATAACCTGTGAACGATGCAGAGCGATGCTATGAAAGTATTCTCTTTGAATGGCGATGACGATTAAATGAGAAATGTACAGTTATTTTGAGTAATAAACCCCTCGATTTATTTGATGAAATGAGAAACAATTACTACTTTGTTGCAATTATAGGATGCGAGAGATGGCAAGGTAAATGACGAAAATGCCCTTGATTCATGTTTTTGAATATTTACCGCGGCTTAGACATCAAATAAGCAAAGCTTAGTGAATGGCGTCATTCACTTTGTCTTAGTGAATGCCGATGAGGCAAAGTGGAGGATGGAAGAATGGGAACCCTCGTTAGCCCCTTTTTTTTGGCCCCTTGCAATCAATAATGTTTCCACGTTGGTGGGAGATAACTCCATACATGTACTTTTAATTTATTACCTGTGCCTTGGACTAGAAGAATTAGACCCATTCATTTTGTTGTAGCTATATGAAGACAAATTGACCGCTGTATTAAGTGGAATCATTCATCTGCCAATGCTATGATGGGTAACATTATTTTATCGATACAAGATGAGTTCTTTCTAATATCGGTTACGTACGTATGTGCCGTCAAATTTTCTCATATAAAACAGAGATAAAAAACGAAGATTATAGTTTTCTTTGTCCCTGTTTTGTAGTCTATTAATTTGTTTTTTTTGTTTCTTTTGTTTTTCTTTGGGTTAGTTCTGTTTGTTTTCTTTCTCCAATGAGAGAAAAGGCCAACATTCCATCAACACTAGAAACAACAAAAATGTCAATTTAGGGCATGTTTGTTGCACGGAAGTAGCTATGAAGTAACTGAAGTAACGGGATTAGAGGCAATTTTTGCTACTTTAGATAAGAAAAGTATGTTCGTTTCTCTGAAAAATATACTTTCGGTACTTCCTTAAAAGCTGACATTGCGCCTACGTATCATCTCTGCTTCCTGGATCTTTATCCTCTCCTCAAGACACGGAAGTACCTTGAAAGTAGCTGAAATTGAGTCAAGTTGGTAATAGAATTATTTTTGTTGTTGCATAGATATTCTCTATTTTTAAATAAAAACCTGAAAGATCCTCTGTATCTCTCTCTCTCTCTCTCTCTCTCTCTCTCTCTCTCTCTCTCTCTCTCTCTCTCTCTCTCTCTCTCTCTTCCAATAATATCTATAATTACTACCAAACAAAAAAAAAGTAAATAAAGTGGAAGAAATATTATTTCCTCTATTTCTAAAATTTTATGAAATAAACAAAAAAATATTACTTCTGCTACTTCCTACTTCATAATTTTAGAAGTAATATATTTAATTTACTTCTTACATTTGATACTTCCTATCAACCAAACATGCCATATTTAATTATAAGAATTCATAACTACCTGCGTATGGACTCTAAATATGGATTATAGCCCTAACAGAAATCACAATTATTCTCCTAATCACATTCCTAATATCTCTCAATCATCATAGCTTTAACAGATATTCCTAATATACCTTGTCTAATATAACTTATTTCCTTAATTACTTCTAACAAGAAGAATCCAAAAAACTTTAAAAAAAATATCTGGTAGTAGAACTGATTGCACATTTTTACCATGACCAAGATAGATAATTCGAAAGTGCATTTCACAGGGCTGCCATTTTTATATAAAAGATCTAGATTGTAATTATGTGTGTTTGTCACGTCAACAACAAACCAATCAAGAACTTGAGGAAACACACCAGTCTCGTCTACTCAGTGTCACCCACGTAAAGGACACAGGAGAGACAAATTTTCTCAGAGCTATTCTTAGAGTAAGGTCCATGGACGAGCCATAGTGGATGCAGCACTGGTCGACCCATTTTTGTGAACCATCCAAAGTGGCAAATGCTAGCTCAATTTGTCACCAGGCTCAAACAAAATAAATAAATAAATAAAACAGATTAAATAAACTCCCATGGCCATGATCATGAATTGACGGGGACAATGCGGGTTTTCTCCCACGTACACAAACATGTTTGCTATTCATGACCAAAGTGGACTGTGATCCAACGGAACTGTGGGACCCATATCAGCCTCACGTAATCACGTCATGGGCCGTAATTAGTTTTCGAGGAGAATAATAGGCATTACCTCAACACAGCCGTGTAGCTTAATATCAACAATTGATAAAAAGAGAGAAAGGTTATTCTCATAACAGTGTCTAAATTTGATTGTAGGATATGAAGTTGAAATAGAAGAATAAAACTAGATTATTGCGAAGGTTTGAAGCTTTGGAGTTGAATGGAAGGTATTTGTTTTTCGCAAATTTATTCCCTTTATGTCCTAGCAAGCTAATTAGTCCAACTTGGAGGTGACTATATTTTTGGCTAAATTACTATTTTGGTATATTTAGGGGCACCTCTATACCAACAAGACCTATTTAGTGGCACCAGTGACAATAAGGTATATTTAGTTATCCCAAAAATTATCATTAAGGTCTATCCGACCGCCGGTGGTGAATTTTAAATATAAAATTACAGATTTGTTGTATATATATCCCTCAAATTTCTCATATTTATAAATTATCCCCCAAATCTTTTTTTTCGAACCCCTTCTCCCTCCCTCCCGCCCCTCTCTCCCTCCCTCCCGCCACTCTCCCCACTTCTTCCTCCCTCCCTCACTCCCGCCTCACTCCGCCACCGTCACCGACGCGGCCTCCATCCTAAACGAAATGAAAACCTCCGCCCCTATTCAAACCTACGTCACCGTCATCAAGAAGCTGTGTGAAAACATCGGCGGCGGTGGTGGAGTGGGGCATGAGTGAGGGAGGGAGGAAGAATGGGGAGAGGGGCGGGATGGAGGGAGGGAGGGAGAGAGAAGGGGCTCAAAAATAAGATTTGGGTGATAATTTATAAATATGAGAAATTTGAGGGATATATATGCAAAAAAAAATTATAATTTTATATTCAAAGTTCACCACCGGTGGTCGGGTAGGTCTTAATGACGATTTTGGCATAACTAAATATATCTTGTTGTTGCCAGTGCCACTAAATAGATCTTGTTGGTATAGAGGTGCCACTAAATATACCAAAATGGTAATTTAACCTTATATTTTTGAGTAAAAACGGTGAGTCAACATAGCTTATAAATCACTAAGTCCCAATGTAGATGAGTTCTTTAAAAAGAAAAAATAAACAATTTCTAGAAAAGTAACTTAAATTTTGTTAGAAAAGGGGTTTACCTGAAATTTGGTTGAACTCATGTACTTTTAGGAAGCCCATCTCCTAAAAACACACCTGCTGAATAAAAAAAATCACTTCTAGAAATTGATTTCCTTAAATTGGTTCTCACTTTTTTCCATCCATTAAACAAAAATAGTTGAATTTTTCATAGGCATTTTCAAATGTATATTGAGATTATTTTATCTTGGGGTATGTGTGGTCTACAAAGATTCAAACTGCATTTACATTATATTAGAACATTGTGCGTGCAAAACGTCGTTTGTGCAATATCTCTTATTTGATTGATACCAAACTCTCATTTGCTACTGAAATGTTTGTGAGATGATATATTTCAGGTAGAAACATGTGCGAATAAGTTACGGTTCAAAATGATGCAAAAATCACACAAACGTTGATTTCAGCATTTGAACCATCGATGGTCAAGAGGCGTCATCAATGGTCAAACAAATCATCGATGGACTATAGGAAAGAATCGAAGAAAATAAAAATCAGAAATCGGATCATCAATGGTCTACAGTTGACCATCGATGATCGCAAGGACCATCGATGGACTATAGTCAACAATCGAAGAAATCTAGAAACTAAAATTTACATAATCGACAGACACAGTCAACCATTGATAATCATCAACAGACCATTGATGATCGTGACCAACCATCGATAGTTATGACATGTTTTGGCAGATTTTCAGGTTTAATCTCAGCCATTCATTGATTGATTTGATCTCCTATTGGAACTCTAAATAGAGTATCTCTTTTCTATTCTACCAAGGCCTATATATGAGGAGTTAGAGATCATATTTGTGGAGGAGACAACGAAAAAGAAAGAGGGGCAATTGTATAAAAAGGAGGGATTTTTTTCTAGGGTTTGAGAGAGAGAGAGAGAGAGAGAGAGAGAGAGAGAGAGAGAGAGAGAGAGTTGATCTACTCACTTGCGCTTTGTTCAACTTCTTCTCGTTGTGCTTTTCATCGGAGTTTGATTGAGAGATAAGGAGAGCCCTACGCCTACAACGCTATACAATTTCTTTAAGGATATTCATCTACATTGATTTGGAGAACAGTTTGATAAATGACTATAAGATTGTTCTTTTGTACTTTATTTATTTTGGATTGGTTGTATTTCAAATTCGTGAGTTTTACGGCGTACTTAAGCTGGGGTAATTGAGGGTTGGCGTACTCAAACCAGGTTAATTCAGGGTTTAGCTAGCTAGAGCTAGGTTTCTTCTGGTCATTGTGAAGAGTTAAGGTAGACGACTGGTTTCGGGTAGATTCTAGGGTGCGGTCTTTGAAGCCTATCAAATTGGGTTGTGATTTGGGCAAACTCTGGTCATAATGAATAAGGTTTTTCATGAGAAGAAAGAGTAGATGTAGGATTTTGATCCAAACACTATAAAAATCTCGTGTGTTCCTATGCTAGTTTGCTTTAAGTTTTTTTACTTATTTTATTTCCGCTCCATATTCTGAGTTAGTCAAAAAAATTATAGCAATCCTATTCAACTCCCCCCTCCCAGGCTTGCGTCCCAGTTCCAACATATTATAGTAAATATTTTAATAATAAAAATAAACTATAGCCCAGTGGTAAAAATCTTTTTGAATAAATCAAATCTCACGGGTTCAAATTTTGCCTCCTCAGCTCATTTAACTAACAATTCTTCATAAGTTTAAACTCGAACCCGAACCCAGACCTAGGTTGAGTCATGGATCGGGGTTAATCATGCTAAGATGGTATGATGGTGCAAGAGGTATTTTGTAGGTGAACTTTTCAACTCGGACTTGGACTTGTTGGAGGAGTCGACTTAGAAAACAGTTAGAGGGTGATTGTTGGGCTTCTGAACTGATCTATTTAATGGGCTCATTCAATAGACCAGTTAATGCAGTTAGTGCGCTAAGTGTGTATAACTTATCTAACCTTTGGGTTGCTCTCATTAATGAGCTAACAACTCTTAGGCTGAATTAGAGACCTATATAAAGCCTTATGAACAACAACAAAGCTTTCGTTCTCTTTTAAAGTATCCTCTAGAAATCTGCAATGCCCGTTTGAGTCCAACTCCATGCCATCCTCTAGAAAACTGTAATGCCCGTTTGAGTCCAACTCTACGCCAGACCAGGGAGATCCTAGTCCGAAGTCAGACCAAGGAGGTCGTCAAGTGTATGGACTTGATCAACGTGATCGTGGAGGGTCTGGTTGGTGCACACCAGTACACTCAAGTTGTTGTTCCTATAAGCAATTCGACTTTGGGATCCTTGCACCAAAGTAAGCCGAATCTTATTTTAAATTTTATGTTTTAGGATGCACAGCGATCCGAACCAGTTTCTGACAACAAGCATATTTAAAAAGTACATATATCTATCTTGATTTTTCCCTTTTGTTCTAACAGATCCTTGTTTATATTCATGTCATCATCTTCTCCCTTCTTCTTAGTTTCTACCTTGCTCTATGCTTGGGAAATTTAGGAGATTTTTTATACCCCAACAAGAGACTCGAAGATGAGCTTGCCAAAGCTTATAAAATTCTTTACTTACATTCATAGAAACTTTGATCCCTGTTTAGTTAGGTTGAAAATGCCCTTGTATCATTAGCATCTTCCATGCAAGCTTATTATAGAGCATCTCTTGTTCGATTGAGACAATCCCTTGGCGTAGGCAACCTAGCCATTATACTTTGTTAACGTGTAAGAATCCATTATTAGTGGAATCTTGATTATAGAGCTAGATTACACACAATTTTGTTTCCAAAGAGCAATGATAATTTGCACCCAATTTCTTTTTTAAGCTAGGAATTAACATCATAGGCCATAAGGTAGGGTGATTATGGAGGAATTAGTGGGACATTGGTGATTTATGATCGTTTAGTTGACGGACAGAAGACAAAAAAAATCTAGTGGATGGTACTATACTTTGCATTTTCTTTAGATATCATATCAGAATATTTTTCACGCGGACACCTTTTTATGGACTGCTAGTCAGGAAGCACGTGCCTTGCACGTGCCTGATAGAAATTTTTTTGATTTAAAGGATTAATTTCGAAATAGGAAACATGTCAGGGGAGATTATAGAAAACTCCATTTTAGTAAATTATTTGGTGTATTTTCACTTTGGTACCATTGTCATATTTTTCTAACACTTTGATACCCCATATTTTCTATCCCATTGTACTTTGATATCCAAAATTTCAATCACATTTTGCTTCCATAACCCGTCCATGTTATGTTAGATTTTTCATTAAATTTATATTATGTCGATGAACATGTGATTAATAAGTCATACATTTGGATCCATTTTAAAAGGGACAAATATAGTGGAAGTCCAATGGTATAGCTGCATGTAGAGTTAAACTTTTTGGTGATTAAAATCATTAAGAAGATGTTTTGCCCTTGTGCTTATGATAAGCATGATCTAGTCCTAATTTTCCGTTTATCTGATGTCTTGTTATGAGTAGGGGTGTCCATCCTGGCCAGCCCAGGCCAGCACGGAAATCCGAGTCCGAGCTAAGCAAAAGGCACTGCTCAGACCCGAACCAGAGGGGCCAGGAGCCAGGCAGTTCTGTGCTGACCTTTTTTTTTCTAAAAAAAGTACATTTTTTGTAACAAATCACTAAGAATTTCTGCATATAAGACATAACTTATAAGTATTATAAGTATATACTTACATATAAGTATATAACTATATATTATATATACAAGTATATGTATATACTTATATGGTATATATGTATATAATTAAAGTATGCACTTATAAGTATATAAATATACTTATTTATATATACGTATTACATAGTTATATTTTTTTATATACTTATATTATATTTATACAAGTAGACTGATATACTTATATGAAATACGTATATATACTTAGATATAATATACTTATAACTATATATATATATATATATATATATATATATATATATATATGAGATTAATGGGTATCCTTGTCATAGGAGGGGATTTCCCTTCTTGACACTTATGTGGCACAATCCCCACCATCCACATAAAGTAGGAGAGAGTGTGTGAGTTGGTGAAGATTTGTGCCTACTTTATGTGCATGGTTGGGATTGTGCCACATAGGTGACAAGGAGGGGATTTCCCTCCTATGACAAGG
>JBAKGM010000233.1:36860865-36876550 GCA_037177215.1 Asparagus racemosus
TATAGCCTAATTTGAAAACGGCACTAAGGGGTGTTTAATTCATTTAGTTGGACTTAAGACTTTAACTTTAATACAAACCAAAAACACCCTCATGCTGGGCTAATTAGACTGCCAGTTGCCACCTGTTTCATTTTCCATCGAATATCTAGTCTAGAAATATGCATATCTACTGAATTATGGTTTAAATTGAGCCTAAATTTCTAACTATGTTTTCTTACCAGGGATTCTCAAAAGCCCTTGATTATCTTGGTATAATAATTTTTACCTGAGCAATTGAGCGCATATGGAAAAAGAAAAGAAACCAGATGAATCAATGTCAGTTAAAGCTCGATCCAACCCATGCCTCGTCTTCTTCTATGAAATGAATAAGCGAAATCAAACCTTCTTCAGCCTGCCAGAAGGAAAATCTTACGTTAGAAATATTGAACAAATGCAAAATGGCATGTGTTGTTCAACTGCTCAGGGATGGATGCTAGTCGACCAGCAAGGTAAATGCTGTTACTTATTCGATCCCATCAGCATGTCAAAGAGAAACCTACCTCCCCTGCAACAAGAAGCTGAACTCATCACTAATCTTATATGTACCTTATCCTCTTCCCCAACCGATGAAAACTGCAAGGTATTATGCAGTGCTCTGCACGAAGAAATCCTCTTTTTCTGTCAACTCGGAGATACAGAATGGACTCTGTACAAGTATAACCTTGGACCACTTAACAACCTTTCGACTATTGCAACTTGCGATGGAAAATTCTATGGTTTTACATCGCAAGATAACTTTGCAACAATTGATTGTCCGCCTCACCCCCGAATAAATATACTAGAACCGATAAATGTTCCATATCCAATTGGGATTTCTGGAGTCACATCATACCTGGTTGAATCTTGTGGCGAGTTTTTTTTAGTTGAACGTTATTATAAAGTGTGGATCTCAAATAAAACCACTAATATTTCAATCAGGAAGAGAGACTCGACAACACAAGTATGGAATATAGTTCATAACATTGGTGGGAGGGTGATATTATTAGGATCAGATCGTTCTTCAGCATCATGGTCTGCAAGTGAACTTGGTGTCAAGGGAGACTGCGTATATTTTGTAGAAGAGGACGATAAGCGCTTGTATTGTTTCGATCTGGAGGGAGGTTGCATTTATGTGGACATGCCTTGCCTTCGTCTTCAGCCCACAGGACTTAAGCCCATCTGAATATTGCCAGCATTATAAGTGTTTTCTACTGACAGTACTATTTTGTATTACTTACACTATGATCCTGTAAGTATTATTTCGTATTGGTTTGATAAATGTATTTTCATGGTATCCTCAAGTGATCCATTCTAAGCATAAACTTTTAATTACTATTTTTCATACCAGAAGAGAGTATTTTTGCCTAATGAGCATGTGGAGCATTGTTAATCTCCTATTGAGAAATAATGACTTGTGAATTGAAACAAGTAGCGGCCGAGTTGTGCTTGATGATAACAACCTGATGGAAGAAAAACTGAGGGTGAGGTATTTTTCTAATGATAATCTTCTGAATATTTATCTGGTTTTACACTATAAATAAATTAAGGGGAGACTCGTACTGGTCATCGCGGGTTCAAAGTGAAGTTTGGATCTTGTTAAAGAAGTTTGTATAAGAAGAAATAACTAGAAATCAACAATTGCAGCTTTGTGTGAAAGTTGATGAGTTAATAAAATTTTAAGAATTTTTCTATAAGTAGTTATTAGCCTGACTTGAGCCTCTAGGAGTTTGCGCCTCATTCCCGGCCAAGGCAAATATGAGCCAAAAGGGTCCTTCCTATAATTACGTAAGACATCTAAAATTTTCCTTCAATGACTAATTCTGTATTTTATTGTACACTAACGTATTGATATGACTAGTGAGTTATATTTTGGCAAATGATGTTTATTAAATCTATTAAGGGAAACAAACGTACTCAACTTAGTTCTGCCCTCTGAAAGTTTCTGAGACAAAATGTGCTAAAAGGTGCAAGGATTAGGCTGCAATTGCCATCAAATTATTATCGTAGTACTGGCAGAAGTAAAATTAAGTTAACAGAGTCTACAAATTGAAGCTCCTAATCCACATTTAGATTTTTTGTCGTGCTGGTTAGAAATAGCCTCTTTCTGTTTGTTATATCTACTCAACCTGTCCAAGAAACTAAATTCGAAATTCGTGCTGAAATATGAGATATGGGCAAAACCTAATATTTGATGCAACTCGAAAGCTGTCTATTGTTAATCAACCCAAAATAGAAACTAAAAGGTTCCAAATGCCTGTCAATGAACGTGGCCTTTAGTGTTAATCTCCTGCTACGGTATGCACTTTGATTCTGTGAATGTATGCGTTGCGGTGCCGCTTACTTCAGTTAATTATGCAAAATACAGGTGGAGCGAGGAATTCCGTCGCAGAAAGCCTGACGAGTCTTATGCAGAAGATGGCTCATCCTCACCACCACTCCAACAGGAAACGGAGCTCGGTTGATGCTACCAAGCTCAATATAATACCTGACATGCCCTTCTAATGCCCTCTCCCTCATTTTGACCGCCTCTGATTATATGCCAGAAAAAAATTTACACGATACATGCTGTAAAATCTCCTTGTCTCTGTCGTGTTCTAAACATGAGGCTAAAATTAATGTAACTCAAGATCATTCATTTTTTCGTATATCTCGTGCTATAACGAATTAAATTTAGGCAACAAAAACCATGAATGCAAAAGAAGAAAAAGAAAAAAAAAAAAGGAAATGCTTATGTTCAAATTATCAGGAAATCAAGAAAAGCTATGGGAGATAAATTCGTTAAAAAAGTTTGTTTGAAAACAATTATCTCATGACTGCATTTAAACAAACTTTAACCAAATGAAAGCCTAAATTCACTAAAAACAAATTGTAATAATTCAAATGATTCAACATCCTCTATAAATGATACTAGCGACTATGATCTAATATGATGTACGAGCTCCCCAGTCGTCGTTTAAATAATGGCAACCATCGTAGCATTCAACTGACTTGCCTCATGATAAAGGTAACCTCCCAGGTTATTCATGGGGAAAATTGAGGGATAAGAAGGATAATTTGGGGTACTAACTAGCAATTCGTATGATTCGAGGGACTACCTATAAAATATGAAGGAAGTAAGGAATCGATATGCAAAAAGGCCACGAAATTACTCATATTTTGACCCCTTACTACGAAATTGCAGCATTTTATTTCCTGCAGAGAGCAGACTCTCGTACAGTACCTGAACGCTGAGCTGGCACTCACCCGTTCTTCTTCCTCTGCGCTCCCGCCCACTTCACCATCTAAATGAATAAAATAAGCGAAGATATTCTTCAAGAAATTCTCGAAATTTTCTTTCCTTTTCTCTGTTGACGCCGAAGGTATTTTTCCCCCCTGCTCCTCAGAATTTTCAATTTTTGATCCTAGGTTTCTAATTTCTTTGTCTATTTTTTTTAAGGTATTTTCCCCTCGTTTTGCAAAATTCAAGTTCTTTTGCTAATATTTCTTATTTCTTCTTCGTTTTGTTTCCTTTTCTCGAGTTTTCGGGATTGCAAGGTATTTTCTTCTCTCTTTTTCGCAATTACCGAGTTCTTGCTCCCAATCTTTTTTATTTTTCCTTTTTTATTTCTTTTTATCCACATTTTGCCTGATTTTGTAGGCGCGCGGGGGGGTGGGGGGGAGGGGAGGGGAAAACTTTTTTAGGGTTTTAATTTTTTTTAGCCCTTTACAATTTCTGAGTTCTTGATCTCTATCTTTCTGATTTTTCTACATTTTGTTTCTCTTTCTCGGATTTTTTTTGATCAAATAACCTCGACTTCTTGATTCTAATTTCATCTTTTTCTAGGAATTGAAGAGATTTTTTTCATCTTTTTAGGAAATTGGAAATGATGGTGAGATTTGATCAAATTCTTCTGCTCGCGCTTCTTCTCTTCTTCGGGAATTCAAAGTTGGCGTTCTCAGTGACTGATCCTATGGATCGTAAGCTTCTAGTTCCAATTTCAAGTATTTTGTTCATTAATTTTAGTTTAGTTGTGGCAAAATTTAATCCAAGATCAAAGTATCATGAAATGTTTATAAATTAGTTGAAGAATGAAATGATTGAATTTTGAGAACAATTTCAAGAGTGGAGTTGCTAGGATTTTTGTTGAGGGCTTTAAGGTTTAGGGTTTAGGGTTTAGTCGAGGATTAGGGTTTAGGGTTTAGGCTGAAAATTAGGATTAAGGTTTAGTGTTTATAGGGTCTAAAGGAACTAGGGTTTTTTAATAACTTCTCTTTCGTCTTCTGTTGATTTCATCAGTGTCAGCTCTTGAAGCATTGTATAAATCCCTCAACAGCCCAACTCAGCTGATTGGGTGGAAATCAAGAGGTGGTGATCCCTGCGGCAATCATCCATGGACGGGGGTTTTATGCTCTAATCATTCTGTAGTTTCCATGTAATTTATCGTCTTGTGTCTATTTTTAGCATACCTTCTTACTGTCTTCTAGTATAAATTTCATTTAAATTGGAATGATAAGGCTTATTATTTTGACTTTGGGTAACAGAAATATTAAAGGACTAGGACTGGATGGGTTGCTGGATTCACAGATCTCCAGTCTCTTGTCACTGAAAGAACTGTACGCATTATTGTATTAAGTTCTCATTTCGAAGAATTTTCAAATTACTTGTTGATTTTTATTCTTGACTTTGAATTGGTTATGTGTTGATGGTTTCTTCTATGTTGGTAGGGATGTGAGTTATAATAGCATTGGTGGTGAAATTCCTCGCAGTTTACCTCCTAATGTTACCTACATGTGCGTTTTTTGTTTCCTTTTTCATTCATCTAACTGGTAAGTCTGGTATATGTTTTCTGTGCTTCTAAAATAGTACTGTTTATTTACTTGCAGAGACCTGGCTGTGAATAATTTCAATTCCAGCGTCCCTCACCCGATCCCTTCTCTGAAAGTTCTCACTTACTTGTGAGTTTCTTAGTTGACTTTCTGTTTCTGGAAAAATGCAGTTGATGAAGAAGTTAATAGGCCATCCTCTTTTTTCTCAAACCTGTGCAGGAATGTTAGCCACAATTCCTTAACAGGTCCGGTGGGGAATGTGTTTACTAATATGCAGGATCTAGAGCAGCTGTAAGCTCTCAATCCACTTTGACATTTGTAACTATGTGTGTTGGGGTCATTACTGATTTACTTAACAATACTTCTTATTACCTGGTCTGGTGTGATTTCAGTCATTCGTTATTTGTTCCAAATCGTTTAACTTCGTAGTGATCCATTAAGTGGGTGCATATTTCAGGGACTTATCATTCAACCACTTTGTTGGTGATCTACCTAGCTCTTTTGGCTCTTTAGCTAAACTTCATACACTGTAAGTTTGCAAATGTAGTTATCACCTACACATCCATACTAAATATCTCACCACCTTATCTCCATTGCTTGGCAGCCATTTAGAGAACAACGAATTGACAGGATCTGTTGTTTACTTGCAAGATCTCCCCCTTACTGTACTGTAAGTTTCCATCTATCAAAGGTTTAATTAGATTTGGGGATATATGTCATAATTGTACCTTGTAACTTATGTCTTTGATTTTATGATTGGGAGGTGTGCTTACAGGAATCTGCAGAATAACCACTTCAGTGGTTATGTTCCAAAACAATTTGAATCTATTCCGAGCTTAAGGTATGTTTTCCTGATGACAATTTGAACATAGTTGATTCAGCACCTAGTTCTGTTAGGTTTTTGTTCTCAGTACTGACATCAGGTATTTACTCTTTCATATCCCTCCAACTGTTCAGAATTGACGGGAATCTGTTTCAGCCTGGTTTTAAAGGTCCTCCATCTTCTGTAAATGTAAGCACAGAATCACATCACTCACCAGCTGGTGTGAAAATCAGTCGTGGACACAAATTTACATCAAGTTCCCTGTTTTGGCGATTGTGCCTGGGAATACCAGCTGGTTGCATCTCTGTTGTTCTCTTAGCAGCTTTGTTGATTCACATTCATGCATCATGCGAAGGCAACCTCGAAAGGCCTAAAAGCTCAGATGCGTCTTTCCATGTTCTTCCAGTTACTGCACCAAGAGGTAACTTGTTCCTTGCAGCTTTCTTCAGATACATAGCTGTAGAGGATGCCACTGCTCATTTGAAGTATGTTTTTTTTTTTTTGGAGTTTTTACATACTTTTTCAGTTTAAAATAATTTGAAAGTTGCATGAGATGATCCCACACTTCTTAGTTTGCAGTATATGTTTATTCCTCGCACTTTTTTAAGCCACTCCAGCGAAGAACAAGATATTTTCCTACCTGAATGAAGTTGAAACACTCTGAAGAAATTTTTTTGGACGCTGATAAGGTTTTGTAATTTGCCTTTTTCTATATAGCCTAACAGATGGTGACGCTAAAAAAGTCTGATACATCTGAAGATTGATCTGATTATCCATAAAACAGTCTAAAAGGTTTACTCTTTCTATTTTAACTTTGCTCTAGATTGATCTTCGATATTCTCCAAACTTAATAGGTTAATATTCCAACAAACGATGGGATGACTCTCTCATGTGTGGACAAAGGACAGAAGTATCTAGCTCACCCATTTCCATCTAATTTAAATTATTCTTATCTAGATAATCCTGGGTGTAAGCCAGAAGGAGAGCTTTCACCTTCAATTTGAACTATCGTTTTCTAATAAAGTTGTCAGCTGATTGTCCTATGAAAGTTCAGAATTCTTTCCACGGACTTGATCCCGTGCGTTCATGCCTTTTAACTCCGCTGAACCTTAAATTGTTTTGCTCTGTAGGTTTCCTGTGCAATCTGTCAGTTCTTCCTCACACCTTCAGACAGAGTAGGAGTCACTCTAACCATTGATGCCATTACCTCGTATATGTCCTCGTCACATGCCCCGTACTCTTGTCCTGTAATATCTACGTCCATATTTGTATTTGGCAATGCAATAAGAAAAATACTCTTCAAATTTCATTCAGTTTCTTCTTGTTTCTTCACCTATGCCAAAATGGATGGAAGACTTCAGATTAGGCACACACTCGCACTAATTTGTTGCATGTAGCTAGAAGAATGTTTTTCAATACAAAATAGCTTGGTGTCCTTTTTGTTTGCAATGTCTAAAACTTCTAAAGTAAACAATTTGGACTTTGCAAAATGATGACAGCAGAGTATCAGATCATTGTGCCTTCAAATTGTAAGTAAAAATTTGATTGAAGGTTTCTTTTATGTGTAATCTCAGTCTCAGAAGTATGTCTTAGCAAATTTGCAGGGGTACTTTTCATAACTATTCATAAAATTTCTTGAAGACAAATATTTCTAAATGTTGCGCACACCGTCACGCCCTTTTCTTTGTTCAGATTATTTTATTTCCAAAAGTAATGATCAGGGGGATTATTGAAGTTAATATTAGAATTTAGAAGGGCCCCAAACATATTCCATAGCAAAAGGCCCGCACATGTGCACAGATAAACAATTCCATTGGGCACCAAAATTTTCTATACTCATCAACTTTCACCCCAAGCTACAATTGCTGCTTCATGGTCATTTCCTCTTGTATAAACTTCTTTTGCAGTGTCCAAAGTTAAGTTTGACCCATGCGTTACCAGTACAAGTCTTCCCTCGGTGTACAATGTAAAACCTGAAAGAGACTCTAGAGGGAACAGTTGTTCACAGTCATTCAAGAATCTAGATACTCCAAAGCTTTTCTCAGCTTTGGAACTTCTTGAGGCAACAAACAATTACAGCGAGGACAATGTTATTGGCGAGGGTTCAAATGGCCGCGTTTACAGAGCTGAATTTCCTGACGGCCAGGTAATAATATTTGATGAAGCACTTCCCAATGCAATATTAGAACCAATCTCCAAGAAGTTATCACTTAGCTTGTGTTTATGATTTCTTTCCATTTATTTAAATGATTCAAGTGCAAGTAATTTCTCCTTTTTCTACTTCCTCCATTTATCATGGTTTTAAAAATTAAAAGTAGGCAACCATCTCATATTCAGTCCTAGATTTGTGCACCCCCTTCAAAGGTAAATCTATAGACTTTTAAGGAGTTGCAGTCTTCCAAATACAACTATAAATCTTCTGTTGTGGACAAATTTTGATCATCTATTATATTTGCAAACCTATTATTGGGTTGTGAAAGGATTGAGTGATTTGACTACCTTTTTCCAATTTAAAATGCTGAGAAAATAGAATCACAAGAGAAAAAGGGAATATTAACTTAGTCATACACAGACTAAGAGCGTAAGTTCTGCATCATCTGATTAATAGAGGTTATTGTTTGACTTCAACTTCAATTTCCCAGTTATGAAATACTTATCAGATATTATGGGGGACAATGTTATATTTAATCAGGACATGGTTCCAGGACATAATGTTATGGCCCTTATTCCTGTGTCTTATGGCTTTCTCAGATATTAGCTGTGAAGAAGATTAACATGGTTGCACTGGCTGCACATGAAGAGGAGGAGTTTCAAAATTTTCTTTGGAATTTGTCCCGTCTCAGCCACCGAAACATCAACACACTTTTTGGCTATTCAGTGGAGCAAGGAGAACACATCCTTGTGTATGATTATGCTAGAAATGGGTCACTCGATGATTTTCTCTTTTCATCCAATGACAAATATAGAGATCTCTCATGGAAAGCTCGAGTGGTGATTGCTCTTGACGTGGCCCGTGCTTTAGAGTATTTATTTTCTCAACTTGAGCTTCTTTTCTTCATGTCTGTGTATTTCCATTCCTTCATAGTTAAGTTATATCTTATAAAAGTAATTGTACATTAACATTTCTCAGCACAATCATTTCCAAGTTTTTCACCGAAAATCTGTTGACTTGATATCAGTATTAGATTTTTAGTGTGTGAACAACAAAGGGACAAGCTGTTCGAACTTACGACCGAGCATTATTTAGTAAAATATGGTAAACGGATATCAGGAAAATAAGGAGATCAGATTTCCATGGAGGGAATTGCCCTATCGGGCACATATTCTTCAAAATAAATAATTACCAAACTACTTTAGTAGTGCAATGTTAATTGTTAATTGAAATACTGGTCAACTTTCCCCGTGAAAGAATCATTAATAAGCTTTGATTGGAAATCATTATTAATATTCTTCTATCACATTATTAGTTTCTTTTTGTTGGTTCCTACTATTTTTATCGTTAATGGACTTTTTTTTCCCTGTTATATGCTTATAGATATATGCATTGTGTATGTTCTCCTCCAATTGCACATGGGAATGTAAAGGCAAGCAACATTTTACTTGATGATGAACTGACACCTTATATCAGCGATTGTGGACTAACTGTGCTGTGGACTCTTTTTGGCTCAGAACCCAAGGTAACATCTCAATGTCTCACGCTATTCTCTCTATAATAAAGGCTTAAATTGTCAATAAGGTAATTACAACAAAGTTTCGGCTACATGAATCTTATTCTTTCCTTCCGTTCTTTTAATGGTTATCTCCTCACTAAGTTCAAGTACTATCATATCCTTGTTTATTGCTTTCAACCAAGTCTTCTTAGGCCTACCTCTGACTCTTCTTTGTCTTTTAATTATAATCTTGTCACTTTCCTAATTAGATCATTTAGTGGTCTCCTTTGCTTACGACCCAACCATCTGAGTTGATTTCTTTCATTCTATCCTCCATAGGAACAACCTTTCGTTTATTTGAAACACCCTTTCTACTTATCCTATCTCTTAGTGTATATCGACGTGTGCATCATAACATTCTCGATTCTGGTATAGTCATTTTCGCTCATGTTTCTTAATTTACAACATTCATATCTATAAAGCATTATTGGTATAATAGCCATCCTGTAAAAATTTCCTTCACATGGACTATTCTACAATCACCTGTAGAATAAGGAAGATCCTGTTGCGATTTAATAATATTTCTATAAGTAGTTATTAGCCTGACTCGACTCTCTAGGAATTGGCGCCATATTCCCAGTTAAGACAAATACGAGCCAGAAAGGTCCTTCCTATAATTACATAGGACATCTAAACTTTTCCTTCTAGGGCTAAGTCTGTAATTTATTGCACTCTTAACTTATTGAGAGGACTACAGAGTTATATTTTAGCATATCATGTTTATTATAATGAGTATGAGAACAAAAGGTAACTCAAACTTAGTTCTGCCCTCTGCAACTTTCATAGAAAAAATTTGCTAAAAGGTGTTAGTACTAGGCTGCATTTGCCAATTGCCATCAATTTATTATCGTAGTACTGGCAGAAGTAAAATTAATTTAGTTAATAGAGAGTCTACAAATTGCGGCTCCTGGTCCATATTTAGATTTTTTTCGTGCTGGTTATAAATAGCCTCTTTCTGCTTGTTATATCTACTCAACCTGTTCAAGAAACTAAATTCAAAATTCATCCTGGAATCTGAGATATGGGCAAAACCTAATATTTGATGCAACTGAGAGATACTATTCTATAGTGAAGATTGTACTGATGGACTTAGATGTGGGGCTTGGGATATTCCTAAAATAAGAAAAAGTGGAGAATTCGCTTCTTTTTTATTAACATACTTCTGTTTTGTTGGGAAACCGGGGCCCGATAGAGCAGAGTCGCAGCGAAAGTAGTGCGGAAATAATAAAGTTGAACACACAGATTTTTACGTGGAAAACCTACTAAATGAATTTGGGGTAAAAACCACGGGTAAGAATAGAAGAATCTACTATGAGAAAAATTTAGGAGTTACAATCTTTCTATACAAGGAGAAACTCTCTCTATTTTTCTCTCTCCCTCTTTTTCTTCTCTCTCTTAATTGGAGACACTGGGATTCTGGAATGATCTCAACTTAACGTTGAGAGGCCAATTCATAGGAGAGTTTGAGGTTGGTGAGCACTGTTGCTACAATGCTGCTACAGTGTTGCTACAGTAATGGTTGTTTGGGTTTCTGCTTACTGTAGCGGGGTGGAACTTCGCTGTAGCTATGACGGCTGCTCTTTTTTTTTCCAACATGTTTTAGGACAAATATCGCTCATCTTTAGACTCTGCATTGAAACACCAATCATATTTTTTTCAGTTAACTTCAGCTAGAAATTTGTACTACTATTTATAGCTGTAATGGTGAAAAACCTTATGGTTTGTATTTAATGGTGAAGTTTCTTTCACCCGTCAAGCAGGCTGGAGAGGAACCTATTCGTTCAAATGGTTATGCTGCTCCTGAGCTCAGTGTCCCTGGAGCTGACATGACTAAGTGTGACACTTACAGCTATGGGGTAGTTTTGTTGGAGCTATTAACTGGACGAAGGGCATTTGACAGGTCAGTTATTGCACTTCGCTCACAATCTTAACTCTCAATATTTAAAAGAAAAAGAAGAGAAAAAGATACTGCAGAGAGGGGGAAATTTTTACTCCACGCGATTTTCTCATGCTTAATCATCCTTCCTGTCATATTATCAGCTCAAAGATAGAAGAGGAGCAACTGTTGGTCAAGTGGGCTTTTTCTCGTCTCCATGACTCCAGCTCCGTAGACGGCATGGTTGATCCAGCAATTAGAGGCACCTTTCCCTCCAAAATACTCTCTCGTTTCGCTGACATCATCTTGTTATGCGTTCAGGTATGGATTATTAACTAGTTTGCTTGTTTATCCTAGCTGGATTGTTAACTAGTTTGCTTTGCTGTCAATTCGTAGTATGGATTATTGATTTGTTTCATTAGTTATCCTTCTTATCTTCTGAAAGAGACCTTTGTTATCTGCTGCCTAGGACAAGTTTTCAAGTTTTTGTTTATCAAAGTTCTCTCCTCCTTTCAATTTTGTGCATGCTTTAAATAACGAATGAGGTAGGTCCTCCCCTGCTTTTCAACTGGTTTTTTGGCCTTTGATGCTGTATCCTGTGCCATCACTCTTTTTCCTTCGATCAAGTATCTGTTAACTGCTTTTAGGAAGTTGAAACTCAAAAACTTTTTTAGGGGTGAACTTTGTTTTGGCTTCACTGAGAGAGTTGTACTTCATAGCTAGTTATTCCAAGTTGTACTCAAAAAGCTGTATATTCTTATGGAAAGGTCACCGGTAATAATCAACCCAATGAAGTCGATCGAGCAAATACAATGTTCCAAATGTCTGCCAGTGAACGTGGGTCTTTTGCGTTAATTTCCTCATTAGCACTTTGATTCTCTGAATACATGCACAGCAGAGATGCTTAGTGTGAATGATTTTATGCAAAATACAGGTGGAGCCAGAATTCCGTCCCCCAGTGACAGTTATAGCAGAAAGCCTGACGAGTCTTATTCAGAAGATGGCTCATCCTCACCGCCACTCCAACAGGAAACGGAGTTCGGTTGATGCTAGCAAGCTCAATATAATGCCTGACATGTCCTTCAGATCAACTCTCCCTTACTTTGACCAACCCTCTTCTACCATCTCTGATTAAATGCCCCCCTAAAAAAATTTACAAAATACTTGTAAAATCTCTTTGCCCCTTCAGTAACTGTAAATATGAGGCTAAAATGTAAAGCAAGATTGTTCATTTTTTTCCGTATATCTTGTGGTATAGCAGTCTAATGTTTTCTGTATGTAATGATTTTTACTGAGAGTTTTTTGTAGAGAAACCACTTTGGAGATGTTAGATCCTTTGTTAATCTGATACTGATCAGATGATTACTGTTACCTTACGGTTAGGTTTTTTTTTTTTTTTTTCTCTGCTGTTATGTGCGATGCTGTGGATGCCATAATCTTGACAGCGTCTAGAATGATTGAGGAACTGGGCAGGATTGCTTCCCGCCTTAATTATCAACTTATCCGTCCTCCTAGATGTTACACGTGGCCAAGGCCTATTGGAGGGAGCGATTCGCCCCCGCACCTCCCTTGCTCCTTCCAGTGGAAATTATCTGGAAACCCTAAATCCCCAATTGTAAGTTTTTTTTTAATCCCCAAAATTCGATGGCAGTTCTCGGATTATGTTCAGCCTCTTCTTCTTTAAGGTTCTCTCTCTCTCTCTCTCTCTCTCTCTCTCTCTCTCTCTCTCACCCACCAAATGCTGACAAATGAAAACCCTATAATTTGTGCCGCAGGATAAACAAAATCCAAACTTTCATAGTCTAGCATGTTGATGCTAACCCGAATTTAAATGGGTATTTTTCAAATTCAAAAGAAATGGGTTCCAGATTTCTGAGCTTGGATGCCCTAGTTTTCAACTTATGATCACCAATTTGAATAAATTTCTGGAATAAATATTGATTGGCTTTTTCCACTAAGTACTCAACCGAACCCACTTAACCATTTTCCATAGAGGTACTTGGTCTACTTTGGGAATCAAGCCATCCAAATCCAGAAATCAAAGCGTTTATCTAAAGAGAAGTGCAGTGGTTAGGTCCGAAGTGAATTTCGTTAATGCTGATGAGGCAAAGAGGCTAGTCACAGAGGAGGGATACACAGTCGTCGATGTACGTGACAGAACCCAGTTCGAACGATCACATATCAAGTCTTGCTCTCATGTTCCCCTCTTCATCGAGAACAATGACAATGATTTTGGTATGAACTCCCCTTCAATGTATAATTTTGCACTATGAATTGCTAATATAGTAGTCGTGGCCTTTAAATTCATGTTTTATTAGAGCTATGCATCTTTGCCAATTTCTTTTTTTATATCGAAGATGGTGATGGTGGTAGTAATAATGTATAGTTTGGTGTTTTGAATTTCACAGGCACAGTTGTTAAGAGGACAGTACACAACAACTTCTCAGGACTGTTCTTTGGGCTTCCTTTTACCAAACCCAACCCTGATTTTGTTCGATCAGTGAAGGATCAGTTCTCTGCTGACAGTAAATTGCTACTTGTTTGCCAGGAAGGATTAAGGTCAGTCGTTCGGAGGATTTTGTTTTAATTGATTTGTAATTTTTTCGGCCTATTTTTAGTTGTTTAAGTAAGTTTGATATATTGATTTGTCTCTGGGTTTGTGTCTTATCGATTTAGATGGCATTAAGGTAGATTTCGAGCTAGATAACAAAAATTGATACTGGAATGTTTTTATTTGTCTATCGTGCTATATGACATAAGATTAACAAATTTAACTTGACATGGCCGCAAATACATGCTACGGATCCTGTTGAAAATGCAGTGTTTGTATTATTTTACCGGTTGTGGGTCATTGCAGCGACCCCTGAAAATTTTCTCCTCTATATTTCTTTACTCAAGGCTAAGTTTATAGGACAAGCGTGCGAACCTGTCAAAAGAGGTTTTATCTTTTCATTGTCATCTGTGTCCAATGCTCTCGGTGCATCTCTCCTTTTTTGTACTATAAAGATGACCGGCCCAAACTTTCTGTCCGATTATGCATCCCATAAAAATGGTTTACGACACATTACTATGCGCATGGTCTTTTTGTCCTCTTGCTGTGAATATGCGTGGTAAACTAAAAACGAAGCTATTGGGTTGTGGACTAACAATGTATATCAAATTAATATTGATAAAACTCTCCAGCACGTGGGAGTTTGTTGCGCGCATGGAATGTTTGAATGCAAGACGTCTTGAACACAGAGTACCGTGATGCCAAGAACAATTTTTCCTAGAACACGTAAGTTGTTCAATAGCTGTGGACTAAACTCAGTTAGCAAGCTAAGATAAATATTAAACACTATATAATACGACAATCTTCTTTATGATAACCACCTAGGTGACATGAGCCACAGATAACAGTCTCTCATAGAACGTGTTTAGAACCATGTAAATAATAGTGGAAGCACTTTATATTATAACATGGTTACATGAAATATAAGCTTGACTGCTGAGTTTTGACTGAGTTACTGATGTGGAGTATTGACTGACTTACACCCTTTATTACGGCATTTGATACGTTCATGACTTGCAATAAAATTAAAATGCAGGTTTTATCTTTAGCATAATAGACAACTTACATGCGCATGAGTTATTATTTCAAATAGTACACTTATTTCTCATCTCATGCAGGCACATTTTTCTCACTTAACTTGCCCTCTAACTTCTAGTGTTGTATATGGGGACAATATTATGGATTGTTACTGGAGCACTCAGGAGGAGGATTTCCTGGTGCCTGCCAGTAGTCATAGACCAAGTAGTTCTCTCTTACCATAGGTGGATTAAAGGTGGGGGCACTGGGGGCAATTGTCCCCACTGACCTCGTAAGATTAATATTTACTATTAGGCCCTTATGTTCAAATTGCCCCCTCAATATTTGATCTTATTGACCCTGTAGCTAAGAGTTTTGAAAATAAACACCTAGGACCAAACTCAAACCATTTACCGGAATGTTTTACCTAGTACCTAAATTCTCATTGATGATCGATCCCCCAAATTCTGAAACAAAAACCCCTCCGGTCTTTGCTCCGCCTATGTAATATTGAGAGGAATCTACTCGTGAATTGTGAGCGACATGGAGGGAACAATTGTAAAGAATTTTAATAATGTATTTCTATTGACTCTATTTTATTTCTACATAGCACATTTTGTATTGGCGTCATTAATATTAGGCTTTTTTATATTAGTTCCCCAAATCTGTCCTACTTTGAGATTTGTCTACATTAAGTGTGTGATATTAGCCTCCCATATCTTTCAACGCGATACTAACTGTAGGGACTAATTTCAAAACACTTAAGATATTTAGGGGACTAATTGTAAAATATTTAAAATTTTGGGGTCTAATTTCAAAATATGAAGATTTGAGGGACTAATTATAAAACATGAAATATTTGGGGACTAATATTGAAAAGCTCC
>JBAKGM010000233.1:36876650-36906632 GCA_037177215.1 Asparagus racemosus
TCTAATTTCAAAATATGAAGATTTGAGGGACTAATTATAAAACATGAAATATTTGGGGACTAATATTGAAAAGCTCCAAATATTTAGCTAAAAGTATCATAAACTAGTTATACTTCTGTAGCTTATAAGCATAGATGTCTGGAACGTGGGATGCTATAGTGACCCGCAACCTGGGTTCAATTGTCCCAGGTTCGTGATGGAACACGGCCCGATTCACCAACTCCAGCGACCCAATTTAGAATTCAAACCACTTAAAATTTTTGAAAAAAATAACTCTTTGTCAAAAGAATAAACAAGAAAAAACGTGAGAAACTAAGTAAATAAAGTATGCATGCCTTAAATAATTGCAACATAATTCTCAAGGTTCTTTTACCATTACTGATGTTAAATTTGACTCTTGTAAATCCTTAAATTCCTATATTTAAGAACCAAATCTAAAATGTACCACATTCCCTAGCATACCATATTAGCCTACCCTCGTACCTGATTCCTAATGAGTGGCGTACCATGCTCCCATTCCCGTCACGTGAACCGGAACGAACCGGGTTCCATGCAACTATACTTATAATCTTGCCCCCACTGATCAAATTTTCTGGATCCGTTCTGACTCTTACCTACCTGAGCCTGGCAGCCTAAATCTCATCTAGAGTCCTTTCCTCGTTGCTGTGCATTCCTGTACACTCTTACGGTATTCCATCAGCTAACCACCTGCAAACATAGTTTTATACATGCTATTAATTAAATTACGCTATGGAATAGAACAAGGGATCATTATTAACAGTGACTGATGTGTTAATATGTTGTGGGGATTCCACACGAAGGTGTAGTTGTGGGAGTCTTCTGTGGGATCAAACCACAAGTCGATCTGGCTGAATTGGCTATGTGCATTTTGTTTCAAGGAGACAAACAGTCTAATTGGACTCTCTCCTTAATTTGTTCATTTATAAAACAGAATTTAGATCGTTCCAGTTACAATACTTCTGCTCATGATAAATTCAACCTAGCTCCCTTGAAACATAGATGCATGAGATGTGTGATTAATACTTTCAGTTCCATCTGATCAATACTGAATGTATGAGGATAAAATATCTATAAGGTTGGTCAACAGATGTGCATAGCGCGTCTGCACACCTGTAGTATGTATTATAAGAAGACAAATCTTTTCACAATGTCAACTCTTTAAAGTTTTGAGTAGAGTTTTGATAATCTCTCTTTGGTTTTTGCAGGTCTCCTGCAGCTGCTAAAAAGCTAGATGAAGCGGGCTTCCAGAATATATCTTGTATAACTTCAGGTCTTCAGTCAGTAAAGCCAGGTCCTATTCTGCACCTAGATATAAGTTTACTTAAGTTTGTCCTTACTCTTGGTAGAAAAGAATATTTACACAATTGTAAGGTGCAATGTATCCAATTATACAGGAACTTTCGATTCGGTTGGCTCTGTTGAACTGCAAAATGCCGGCAAGGCTGGCCTGGTTACGGTACAGGGGAAAATCTCAGCAGTGCTTGGGACTGTGTTAATCTGTAAGCTCTCATTACATAGAATTCATATGAAGTATTATAAGAATTCCTGATTAAAAGTTCAGCACAATAGTTGAAATTTATGTTATCTCATAGTATGACGTTCATATGTGCAGGTGCCTATCTGTTTATAACTTTCTTCCCGGATCAAGCAGAGAAGATACTTCAAATGAGCCCTGCGAGTTAGCCATTGCTTCATTATGGTCAATTTTTTCAAAGTTAAGACTGTTTCTTGCTTCTGGGGATGATGTCAATTTCTCCTATAGCAAGTTCAGAATTACAATCTTGTGAAAGATTCATCCTCCTTCTGTGGATTAATCTGTGATGTTTGCATTTAATATAGGCGATGAAGGCTGACCAATGGAGAAACCTCAGAATGTGAGTCTTTCCGTGGTTACCGAGTGTGTGAATCCTACCGAGAAAAAGTCTATGTTAATGTATTGTTCTTGCTTAATCCACATGCTGTTCTCGTTTTTCTTGCTTAGTTCGCTGTTCTCGTAGTCTTTTTGTAGGCAGGCATCTTTGCAGGCTGTACTCAAATGTATTTCTAGTAAGGAAAGCAATAGTTGTGTTCATGAGAAAAGCTACAGTTTGGATTCATTATAGTTCCTAGTTGAATTTGTAATTGGAGTTGGATTCTTGGGCACGTAATTGGTGGTTATTTGGTGATTTAAATTGTCACATACTCATGAGAAAAGAGTTGGACAAAAATAGGGGTGGGTATACTGCTAAAATTCTTTCCGGTTTCAGGAAAAATCTATAGGAAGACAAGTAAGTTGCATTTTCTTTGTACAAGGATAAAAGATTTATCTCCTTTTCTTGCTCCACTAGAAATGCATAAAGACTATAAAAGGAATAGTTTTTGGTATTTCTCTTTTCACTCTCCATATAAATACAGCAAAAAGAACAACACATCAAGATGTAGCAAGAGGTATCGAAATGTAATCAACAGGCCTTGTTTGGGAAAATAATAAAACAATGTTAGATTCGAACCTCGTCCAATTTTAGTATCTTTTTGTGATTGGGAAAAGTTGAGCCGGAGCTGGCCCAACTGTTTTTAGTTCATTTTAGAGGCTTGTAACCATGCTAGAATTAAACCAGCCCCTACCTGGTTCAATTCTGGCCTGGTTAAAAAATAAAACCGGGCTAGAGTGTTTGGAGAGATTTGCCAAATAGGAGAATTGATCAAGCCGACTCGAACAAAGGTACTTTAGAAAGAAAGAAAGGAAAAAAAACCATTTATAAAAGCAGTCACAATTCGCAGCTGTTGCCTCTAAGATAATTATTAGCGTTGATCATGACTTTAGACTCTATCCTAATGCATAAAAAAATGCAGGTATTGACACTAATCATTGCCCTTGCAGAAATACAATTTTGACCCATTTGATCATAGTCACCGCGAGGGAATTTGATGCAAAAACCATGGAACAGGGTGAGGTCTCTATCATTCCACGACGTCAGCAACCAATAATAGCCAAAGGTGACAAGTCATAGCTAGAATTTGGCGAAAGTTTGTTGCATTTGTGCCTAACAATATTATTTTTAGCATAGTTTGGTCATCTGTAAATATGATTTGTTACCTCTGTGTCGAATTTGTCACATTTAAATATTGTTTATTATCTTCCGCGTGTCTTTGAATGAAGAAATCAAAAAAAGAGAGAGAGAGAGAGAAAGAAGCAAAGAATCAGTACAGGTAACATTTTAAACAAAAGAAATATAACAATTAAGAAATAAATATAAATAAATCAGGGGGGGAAATGTAACATTTAACAAGTGAATATGTCCTATAAGATTTTTTTTATACGCATAAAAAGGGGAAAAGGCAGGCAAAGAGAGAAGTGATGCGAGTGCATACGCAAAAAAAAAATGTTGAATTGGCATTGTTCTGAATGCGCAAAAGTGATTCAATTCGATCTAAGAGATTTGGACATTTGATTGGATTGCATGGAATTCTAATAAGAGGGTTGCTAGATCCAACTTTTGCTTGTTAATTTGCATCTTTGTTTTCTTTTACGTGGTAAATATAAAAAGCTAGCTTATGGCTTTTTCCATATATAAATGGTGCATTTTTCCATAGACTTAGATCAAATAACATGAGAAGGGAAAAATGTGAAAGAAACTTACGGAAGGTAAAAAAAAGAAAAAAGAAATTCGCAAGTTGGATGCCACGGATGATCGGATCCATTTGTTAGAATCACCAGCCTGTCTCCATCATGACTGATCAATCACAAGGAGCCACGTCACTTGATGAAATGAGCTACGCATTTTGATCGCGTAAATTACAGAAACACCCTCTCTCGAATGTTTTTAGTGAGCGAGATCTATTTACTGAGGAAAAAGAAACGCAGAGAACATAAAATTCATCCTACAGGTACTGTCTGATCCAAAAAAATTTCTTTTGTTAATTATCTGGGTTCTTTTTATTCTCCATCAAATTTTACATCTGCAACTTTTTCGAGATTGAAATGCTAAGTCTTGCGAGTCTTCTTCTCCATTTTCCTTTTCTTTTAAATAAAACTTGTAGCAAACATAAGGAATGTATCAGAAGATTTAGAAAGTTCTGATCTTGGACGTAATCGCGTTTATTTAGATCTGATTTGTTCTTAGGATGATTTTAGCAGTTAGTTTTGGCTGGGAGTAGTTTTTCCATGTTGGGAAATGGGTTACTTCACAGTGTGAAAGTTAATGTTTGGATTGGTAAAAATAGCAAATTAGCTGCATGATAAAAATTTGTAAATGGGTTTACTCCTTCATTAGTTACTGAGGCATTCACATGATTCTTCAATTATTCATTTGCTGCCTATTAAACTATTTATATTTACCACATACTTCATTTTTGTTTTACTCTTCCAGCGTAACGTTACATCAGGTTGATTATTTACTGCTATCTAACTTTCCTAGTGCTTAATGTTGTGATTATGCTGCCACAATAATAAGATATTATAGAATTAAAATAAAATGAGTTTTTTGTACCTTATCTCTGTGAAATATTTAGCATGGTAACCATATTACTTTAACCTAAGACTTGTTGTTGTGTAATTCATTCAGAAGTTTTTGTTTATTAACTTTTCCTTCTCTCTCTTTTTTTTTTTTTTTTTTTTTTTTTTTTTGGGGGAAACTGGATCTAGGTGTCAACCGGTGTGGTAAAGACGAATTCGCCAAAAGCAATGCCTACCCATATTGCAATACTTGGTGCAGGCATCTTTGTTCGCACACAGTACATACCTAGACTGAGAGAGATAGGTGATTGTGTCATACTCAAAGCTATATGGAGCCGCAGTGAGGTAAATGAGGTTATATTGCCTTTTGTAGGTTTAAGCAAAAGACTGTAAATTTCCTTGTTTGGATGTCTATTCTCTCTCACATTCCTGGTTCTTCTTAGAATTTAGTTAATTTTATCTCGTCCTAGTTCAGATGTTTGTTCTCTCTTATATTCTTGTTTCTTCTTGGAATCAAATTGAAGTCAGTTCCACTTTCAAGACTACTGTCTCTATCACTAAAAATGTAACATTTCTACTACAAGTTAGAAATTGGAAAAGTCAGACAAAACTAGCAGCGTAACCTGGATTTATAAGGTTAAATGCAACAGATTTTTAGTGCTGGTGCTATAGAGCTGGTTGTATTGCTTACAGGCTAAAGTTAGGTCATAGCATCGTTGCTATCAATCTCTTCATTTTTCCTTTCAAATTTTCTTTTAATTGTTTGAACTATAGCATACATTCTCTTTTCAAGTACATGGTGTTGTATCTAGGAATCTGCAAAAGCTGCTGTGGAACTTGCACGTGACTTTTCACCAGAGGTAGAATGTAAATGGGGTGATTCAGGCGTTGATGACATTATTCGAGATACTTCTATACAAGGAGTTGCAGTTGTTCTTGCTGGACAAGCTCAGGTCTGTCTATAATCGGCTTGCTTTCTAGATGTTGAATGTTCTGATGTATGTCAGGCCATGTTGACTAGAATGCTTACTATGACCCTGAGATTATATTAATTAATTCTACCTTTATGCTTAATATATGTGATCATCAACTATGCTCTTCAGATGTCACTCAAGTGTGTGTTGCCCATCAGTATGAACTCTCATAGTCATGCATCAATTTTTTGTCAGGCATCTTTCTCATCTTTCATGGTTCCTTTGATATAGGAAATGTCTCTGTAAACTTATATTTAGAGCCCATAAATTTGTCTGGCTAGTAGAAACTGTAGAAACTGTAAATTTAGTTAATCATTCAGATAATTATGAGAAATAGTAAAAGTATAAAATTTTATGGCATGCACGAATATGCAGGGAAAGTTTCCAATTTATTTCATGAAGGTGCTCTATCTTGTAACTCTTTTCGCTTAATGCTTATGTTTAACCATGAGATTGCATTTTAGACATTGTTTGATTGGTAATGGTTCAGTTTGTGCATGATCAACTTATTAAATAAGTCTCTTTTTCGTCCCTCCCTACCGTGTGATGCCTACTTCTGATGTCGTGCCATGTTTTACTCAAGAAAATCCCAGTAATATATTCAATCCCTTCCCCAAAAATAATTACTTAACTAAATGAATAAACCGGCAAACAGTCATACTATTTTTTCTTCTTCTACAACGATTCGCTTCGTTCTATAAAGTTACACTGATATATTTATTCAAAATTTCAGGTTGATATGTCTTTGAAGATGCTAAAAGCAGGAAAACATGTTATACAAGGTAATTATAAGGACAGCTTAAAAGGCATTGTTGCAAAGGAAATCTCTCATCTTTTAAATCAAAGCCCTGTTTCACTTTTTTACAATCATACTATGACTTTGACATCTTTATCACTTCACTATTGCCTTTTCTCTAATTTGTGCCCATCATAATGTGTTCCATGCACATGTCCTTGTGCTTACACATTTTGCTGAATGGCTGTTAATGGCAATTCTTAGGTGTCTGTGTCATTCTAAATTGCCTGTTTAACTTTCAAACATTTTGGATTAATGGTGACTAAATGAATCTCTAGGGTGTCTCATATACATATGCGCACTTGCGCACACTTCTTTTTTTTTCTAAAAGAAAATTAGAGTGATTCCACATCAATAATTTATAAACCAAAAGCAACATTTATTCTGATTAATAGTGACTCCATGATAATTCAAAGTATTTAGTTTTTAAAATGCATTTGAAATTTTAGCTCTCATTATCTGCAATTCCGCATTTGTATTTATCAACTATTTGTGTTGGATTTGTTAATTTACTTCCAAGCTACATGAGTATTCTTCCTTGTCCACGAGTTCCTAATTTGTCTCTATCCTATGCATGGCTGATGAATATGTGGATTTGAAGAAAAACCTGCTTCTGGATGTAAGTAACCTTCTGCTCATCTCAGCTACTAGTTTGATCAAGTTCAAATATGTTAGCAGTTAGTCTCATTGTTTTATTTGCACTCTTGAGTTTTGTATATCACCTGTGGAACTACGAGCTGATGTCTAATTAAAAATATATCATAGGGTACTAGGTTAGATTGGCTAAGCATCTTTTGTTGAAGCCGTGTAATACACTGTGCCATCCCTCTTTAACTTTACTCAGGAATTAAAGTGCACATCTACAAGCTTCTATGATACTAGCTTTGGGTGGGTTGATTATCCATCAATGTAACATTCAAACAGTCTTGGAGATCATGTCATTGCATCTCATTTGATTACCAATGTGACCCAGTAAATTGTACTCTGATCTGAACCTCTACATCATTAGCTCTATTCTGCTGGTATCAGCAACATAACTTTATTGTACAGCACACCAACCAGATCTTGCTTAAGAAACTACATATACTGTTGGGTAGAAAGTATCATCTTCATAGCTAAATAGAATCAAAAGATTTAGAGTGAGAGATAATTTAATTAAATACCCTGAGATAATTTTATTAAATACGCTTGTAATTTTTTTATGTCTTCAAACCTGTGGGTGATTGGTTTTACCTCTAATTAGCTACCGATGAGGCAGAAAAAGCACTTTTGGGCTACAAGGCCCTTTGCAACAGCGTTGCTAGCCAACCCATTTGGGCAGTTGCAGAAAATTACCGTTTTGAGCCTGCATTTGTGGAGGTAAGCATCTATTTCCATTAGTATAACTCCTTTTGAATGTCAGCATAAATGAATTTCTAAAACTTTTTCTACAGTCCAGAAAATTAATGAATGATATCGGTGATATGATGCATATCCAAGTTATTGTTGAAGGATCAATGAACAGCTCAAACCCATACTTCTCAAGCTCTTGGCGAAGAAATTTCACAGTAAGTGAACTACTTGCATATGTCTATGTTACTCAAAAATAGTTGCTTTATGTATATGATTACGTCAATAGCTTGGAAGTATCCGGCTACACATATGGGTTAGACTGCTTCAGTTATGCAAATATTCTATTTGAAAACAGATATCCTGTCCATATTTCTCATAATTAATGATCCACACTTTCAAACCTTGGCATTCAAAGTTTCAAATATAGCTTTATCTCTTTACAGTTACAATCATTAGGAAGAAGAATACATTACTTTGTCATAATAGCATCAAAGTTGTCATCATTTAGAAGTTAATGGCTCCTGTTCAGTTGCAACATAAGCTGCAAGGGTGCGGGTACGGTTATAGGTGCGGGTGCAGGACACGGCAAATTTGTAAAAGGTAGGCTATGGGGACATGGCTGAAACTCAAGGGATATAATCATAATTCTGAGCTAAATGTGTAAGCGGCCCTTTGAAATCATAGCTCTTAAGGCTGAAACGGACTCAATCCTTATCCAACAAATTACAAAATTGGATGTGAATTGTAGGATATATATCCGGAAGTGTATGACGTGTGTTTTAAATTAAACATGCACTGTACAATTGAGTACAGCTCTGAATAAATATATGCATATATTTAAGGCGTGTCCAAGGAAGTGTCGGGTAAGGGTATGGCTACGACATGTGTTGGGTACGGGTACGTCCCCATATTAGAAGTACCCAGGTAACATAGGTTGCAACTTTTGTGAGATCTTACTTGTGAATCTGTGTTGCTCCCTGTTCATACTTTGTGTTTCTTATTTTCCTGCTATACCTCTAAATATCAAATCTTTTATCTTTCAAAGTTCAGCAACAACTATATCACCGTCTAAATAGCTGCTGCATATACTCATCTGTGCTGCCTTGCTGACAAACAGGAGATACATTTATGAGTATCATAATAGCATGAAAGTTATCTAATAATTAGAAGTTAAATGGCTCCAGTTCAGTTGAACTGTACTGAAATATTACTTAGTTGTGAATCTGTGTTGCCCCTTGGTCATACTTCTATGTTTCTTATTTTCTTGCTAGCTCTCTAAATATGTCATTCTTATCTTTCAAAAGTTTAATTTCACAAATATATCTGTGCCTAAATAGCTGCCATTTATACTCATGTATGCTGCTGTGCTGGGGCAAACAGGAGATACTGACTTTAATTTCACAAACCCCTTCCAAAGAGTCCCCTGTAACATATAAATATAAACATAAATATAAAAGGGAAAGTGCCTGCTTGTGCAGCAGTGACCTGAGGACATGACAATTAAACTGATAGATCAGTTGTCCACTAAACTAGCATATCTACACCTTTATGCCTAACTATTTGTGTGAGAGCTTCATATCGTTCTTTAATCTTTAGCTTAAAAGCTCACCCATATTTATATGAAAAGTATATGCTCAATTCGCCCAAAAATTTTGCTAATCAAATGTATGATTTGTTCTATTTTGCAGGCAGGTTTCATTATAGATATGGGGGTACACTTCATTGCAGGATTAAGAATGGCAAGTTTCTGTTGTTTTTTGTAATTTATACTTAATTTCTTTAAGGAAGAACTAGTCATGTGGCCATTATGGAGTAGCGATTAAAATAAAAAATAAAAAAATCTGCAGGCCTATGCCTTCCATCAGTTCTGCTCCTAATGTTCTGAAAATGTAATTTTTGGATAGGAAGAAGCCACTAAAATTGTGAGGCAAAAAAACTAATGTCTAATGCACTGAAGTTAAGTACTTAGGATCAAATGTATTCTGAAATAAAAACTTTAATCAGATGGAGTCTCTTAAAATATCTCATGCACCTAGTTGATGTCAATGTTCACTTGGCTGTCGAGCAGTTCTGTTCATATCATTTAACTTGAAGGGGGTTTTGCTATATCATTTTGGCTAGAGAGTGCTTCCATTCATATTGATTACAGTTAGATTGTATTTAGCGTACAAAATGGTATTTGCTTTTGGTGCAACATAATCTTCTAATGCACTGAAATATTTCAAGTTCCAATGGTGAAGTTACTGACAGCATTATGCCATGTGCAAACCTTAAGATATTTATTTAAGGGGAATATATAAAGACATTCTTTTAATAGACTTCCACATTTTGAGTTATGTAGGTTAGAGTTGTCTTCACGTTCTATCTTATTGTCAACTCGCAGAGCTTGAGTGACATGACAATGGAAGTACATACCCGATAATAAGAGCTTGTTTGGCAACTTTGGACTATAATCCATGTAGATTATAATACATAGTGTTGGTAAATTTAGTTGATTATAATCCATTTTAAATAATAGAGTGTTTGGCAAATGGGTGGATTATAATCCATCGTTGTTGTGAAAATGACCAAAAAGGACATGGCTTATAATCTACTAAAAAGGACATAAGTTGGATTTTGTTAAATGTTGAGGGATATCTATGTCTTTTACTTTGTCAAACCTTGTGGCTTATAATCCACCGAAAAATAAGCTAGGCTATCTTAGCTTATTTTTTGGTGGATTATAAGCCAAAATAAGCCACTTGCCAAACATCTCAAAGTGACTGATAGGCCACTCTGACCACTTGCCAAACATGCTCTAATTTTCTAGACGTGCCTGTTGTGTACTTCTATTGCACAGAAAAATGTGAATTTATTAAAATAAGAACTTAATGGAATGGAAATTTTCTGAGAATTGATACTACAATGTGCTGAGGTTGATTATATACACACCCATTACTATGTTAAGAGCTCAAGCTATGTTTTCTCACCATAGGTTATCTCATCTACTAGTTATGCAGTCTGAGAGTAAAGGTATAAGTTCAAGTAGTTAAGACATAGCATCACGTCTAGAATCATTAAGAGCCACAAGAACTCGTAGGAGTCCTTAAAATTTCGCATCTCCTGGTGTCAAGTGTTAGCCTGGCAAGATTATGTTTCCCAAAACAAGGTTTATGTTGCATCTAAGTGCATACTCGCACTTGACATATGAACGAGAAGGATTTTTTATATATAATAATTCACATAAACTCAATAATTAATTGCGGCTAGTGTTTTCTAGAGAAGAATTGTAGGAAAAAATATATCCTAGTTAAGCATGCTCAAGCTGAAGTAATATCAATATGAGTGACCTCTTGTTAAGTGCTCGAGCTGATTTTAAGCATGCAGCAGACTTATGTATATCTAAGCATTTTCTGGTCAATTTCTACTCTTGTGCTTCCCATCATCTTTTACTCATCATAGCTGAATCTTCATCCAAAGAATATGGAGGCATGTGAATGTGCTTCCCGTCATTTTTTATTCATCATAGTTGAATCTTCATCCAAAGAATAAGGAAGCATGTGAAGGTATTTGATAAATGTTTCTTAGCTATATAGTACAACTATATTTGTTTTTCCTTACTGTTAACAGATTGCTGGGTGTGAAATTTCAACAGTATCTGCTATTGCCCGTTATGTTGATAAGACTTTGCCTCCACCTGATAATTTATGTTCCCTATTGTAAGTTCATTACCACCAATTTCCGGATAAATTTGTTGAGGTTGTCATATAACTAGTTGCTATTAACATGTTTTTCTTATGTGTAGTCAACTGGAAAATGGCTGTGCTGGCGTATTTGTAATGGCAGTGTCATCAGCATCACCAAAGGTAAATATAAACAATTCTTTCTAAACAGGCCTTTGTATACGCTTGTTACTTATATCCCTTCATGTCTGCACTTATAAGATTGCTACGGGTTCCAAAATGATTCATTGTAGGTTTTAAAGTGCGTAGGATTTTTTTTTTTTTTTTCCTTTTCTATATTAACTTTTCTGTGTTGTCAGATATCGTGGCGAATTGATGGGTCAAAGGGAACAGTGCAAATTGAACGCGGCAATGAAAGTGGCCGCCATGGTTATGTGGTACATATCAGTACTCTTTATACTGCGTTCTAGAATTTGTTCAAGTTATTTTGTTGAGGGACTGAGGTACATCATAGACATTCAATCTGGCAACGTTGTATGTTTCTATTGTAGGTATTGTTTAACAAAGCAGATGGTCATAGTCAAAGAACCTTCTATCCATTCTCTGGAGTGAATGAAGAGTTGAAGTGTTTTATTCATGACATTGCACAGGCTAGCAGTAAGGTATCATGAAACTACACTACCTTTCTCTTTTCAGTTTGTAATATTCTTTCATCTCATGCTGTTGACATGTTCAATTTGTGCATCTATCTTTTCTTTTGTTTCTTCAATAACTCTTATAGATGAATGTCATTTTTCCCAATACTGCAACTTGAAATATTGGAGGCTATCATTAATAGTGCAAATCTGAAGATTTATGGTAAACAATGCGACTCGGATAATCATTGTACTTGAGGCAACTCAAACCGCACTATTGCCTAAACGAAGTACCTTAGAAAAGGCATAAACATAGTATGCTAAATTGGTCTTGTTTTTCTTTCATTTTTATTATTATAAATGAGATGTTCTTTCTTTTAAAATGTTACTTCGTATTACATTTCTGAAAAAGAAACGCACTTTCGAGTAGGATTCACAACATAAACCCCCAACCGGCCATTATTTATGTAACTCATGTTAGTGCCGAACAAACATTTAATGCAGGAAGGAGCTATACGCGAAGCAGAACCGCGGAGTTCCTATGCTCAAGGTGCACAAGATGTTGCTGTTTTAGAAGCAATGCTCCAGTCAAGTGAGAAACAAGGAGCACAGGTTCATGTCAAAAAGTTCTGAATCATTTCTTCGACTAGCTATGCAAAAGGATTGCCATTGAATTTGGATGTCCAGATTCAGAACAGCACAGACACTTCTGCAACTTCACTTGCTGATATCAACTGCACTGCGAACTGATCAGCTTCATTTGGCCTTCAATGTAGCCTAGTTGTAAGCATTGATCTTTTTCTCAAAGACTTATTTTTAAAAACAGGTATTAGCATTGATCTTCACTGGAATTAGACAGTTTTATGTTTTCATCTTCGTTATATATAACTTGAAACTATGAGAGATTAATACACAATGCTCTGACTACTTAATTGGAAGAAAAAAAAAAGGAGTCATGACATTTTTAGATTTTTTATTTAAAAAAGGGGTTCAAAATAGATTAAAATAGTCTTTGATGACTAGTTGTTGGCATATTATTGGAAATGTGAGTCGTGAAAAATGATAGAAGATCTGGTTTGGCTAAAATATGCAATTGGTATTGAGTTGAATTCAATCACTAATAAATACTAAATTCTTTTTTTTCCAATAAGATTTATTTATCCCTACAATAAATGAAAGGCAGATGACTAGTTCAAAGTTCTGAGTATGATTTATGCTTTCGTTCACGTGCATTACCGGTGTCAGATGGTAACGATTTACTTTTTTTTTTTTTTTCCTTAAAAGAAAAGATAATGATTTCCTTTTAGATTCATTATTCATAGTTTTTGAGAAACAAGGAAAACATGGGGAAGGCAATAAGATCCCCAGGGCCCAGACGGAAGCCTGAGCTTGATACCGATCTCTACCGCCTAAATCCTAGGTGTGGGTCCCACCTCTCATTCCCACGCTCCTTGCTACATAGACATAATCAAACCAGGGACTTCGGATGTTGGCAACATTACCATTGCGTTTCTAGTCTGCATGTGCTACCCACAGTGGTGGATGGATCACCGCTGACTACAACTAAACCGTGAACAGTTGTTATCCCGCACGACATACTTTGCTAGAGAACAAGCATCGGGTTCTCGCTTTTGCGTTCATGTCAGCAAACACCGTAATTTCTCTAATACACAAAACATTTGTATATCTAAATGGAACCCGTAAAAGTTCTGATATTCTGAATTTAATACCAGTGACCAAAAGTTGAATGTATTAAACAAAACCAATTTGCACAATACTGGGTATATCCATCAGGTTATAAAATACAAGCATTCTAAACGCAACGGTTTCCAATTCTCTAAACGTACTCCTTTCAGCGAACACTGCCTTTACAGAGTGCACCAATGTCTTCTTGAAAACAAAGTCCATACGGTATCTATTCCCATCGTCAGAATTGTGTCATTGCTTAACCTAATCAAATCTCCCAACTTATTTCAAGATCAAGTAAGAAAACTGGATAGTTACAATCGCCAACTCATGCTGAAGACCACCACCGATGTGCTTCAATGTTGGCGTTAAGGCTGGAGTTTTATTGGCCAGCAGCAAACAATTTTATCCCAGAAAAGCAGCCATCTGAACCATGGTACAGGTAGAGTAAGCGCGTATGCATCTGTAAATAAAAGCCACTTACAAGCCCAAAGGAATCTGGAAAATTTCCCTTCGCCTTGCCATTACAGAATCGAAGAAAAACAAAAAATTACAAGAGAAGATATGCCCTCATATTCACATAGTTTTACTTTTCATTTTTCATTAACCAATGCAATTTAACCACGTACACATCATCTGTGCAAAAAGTTTCATGGTGCAGGGATCTCTGATGCAGGAAAACTGAGCTTTACTTCACAAACCTTAGGTGATGAATTACAACTCTAATGGCTGGTTTCCATTCAATCCCCCTGTAGACAAAAGAGCTGGCGGATATTCCCCGAGGCTGTAAGAGAGGTTAAATATAGACTTCAGTCTATCTTCAGCTAATATGCATATGATAAAGCAGGTTATCGGGAGTACTTGAAACGTAATTATCATAACAAGTCAAAAAGAAGCATATAGTGGTCAATTGTCACCCATAATAATAATAGTACTAAGAAGTCCTGTATAGTAGTGAAGTTAATTTGTGAAAGACGCTATGTAATCACGCAAGCTGGGACTTTTTTCTATGTGGAAAACAGAATACAACCGCCACAAAGATTCGAGATGGTGGTTGGCCACAGTAATATGGATATGTGGAATATTTAAAAGGCTCGATGATTTTTTCAGTTAAACCCCTCAATGACTAGTAATGAACATTCGATGGTTCCTAGAAGATACTCATTGTCCTATTACTAGCATATTAAAATGACAAAATAGCGTGTGCAAAAGATAATGTAAATTTAATAAGCAGACACATCAGACAGAAACAATGCAGTACCATATAGCCAGTCCTTGAAATGTTTATGAAGGGCACACGCTAACTCTTGTCTCTGACTCTCATCAATTTGCACATCCCTTAAAGCTTGTTGGACCTCAACCACAGTTGAGTGCTACAAGGAAAATTTGAAGATAGAATCAGTGAACACGAAAGTAATACAAAGGTAAAAGCTGTGATAAGTAAAGCAACAGTTGGGACAATTTTGCTAACCACGAAAAAAGTGATGCATTGCATACAGATAAAAGAATAAGAAACATAACCCTTGCAAGAAGCATAAGTATCTTCACTTAAAATTAGATTCCAGACAGTTACCTTCTTCCTCTGGGAAGCCAAATACATCTCAGGCAACAGGAACGGGTTATCTTTTGTAGACTGTGGTGACTCCACACCAAACCAATTAGGAATCTACCATTTAAAACATTTTCGAAAAGCAGAAAAGTGTCAATCATTAGATATGTCACATGAAAGGCAATTTTCATATAATATCTAAGAAAAGAACGAGTAAGAGTTATCTCTGAAAATTGCACAGTAAGTGTAAATATACGACAAGAGAACAAGAAAGTAATCATTGAGAAAATATTATCTCGGATTAGCATACCAAGAAATTCGAAAATAGGTCAGGATCAAGGCATGAAGCGGATTCGGCTTGTACATCAGAAACCCCTGCAGGATGGGATAACGAATCGTGAGGATCAACCATACCCAACACCAGGGGCTCATTCCATCTATTGACAGTAGGGTCAAGACCAACTTGAGCCATATGCTCTCCCAACTGAGAATAGTAAGTGTTGAATGGTGCAACCTGTCAGGAAACAAACAAACAAGAAAAAACTCCATTACACCGTCAATTAGGAGGCATAACATTTAAACATCTCAAGTGAATCAGATAGCAAAACTTTTTCCATAGGACTTTTTCCTGGCAGTATCTCTTTTAGTTTGTAAGCTGCAAGGAATATCATGAGCTGTAACATGTTGTCCTGGACATAATCAAAAGAAATAAATTCAACTTGCACACGTTATATTGTATAGAAATGATTCACTTTTCATTTTTCTAATAAATGCAGTGCCAAATATATCTTGGATTACCCTAGAAGGGGTTCAAAACAATGTTAACACCGATTATCCTTCATGTCAAAGACTCAACTGGTTAACTCACCGATGAAAATATGTCACAGTTACGAAAAGATGTCGAATTCAGCTATCAGATAGTTGCAAACACCAACATATGCAACTACAAGGTTAAAAATAATTTATAAAAGCAAGCGACCCTTCAAGCTTTTAAAAAGTGATATCCTTCTTTTGACTGTTATATGAATCCTTCTTACCTTGTTCTTGATTTACTGTTTGAGAAGTACACCCTATGTTATCTACCTCTTCCAGATCCTCTTTTTTTACGACCTTTGTCGAGGTTCTTTGTGATGCGCCCTCCTTTCCTGAACTGACCTTCCAAGAAAAGTTCCTCCATCAGGCCTAATTTCACTGCAACAAGGGGCCAATACCATGTTGATTGATTCTCTGATGCTTCCATGCAGTACTTCTATCTATAAACTTATTCCTCAGCTTACTACATACTTTAAGAAGGAATCCACATGATTTCATCTTGCAACATAGAGTGTTTATTATTTACCCTCCTTTGCCCAACATTATCACAACATTATCAATGGTTTTATATGCAAAGCATTGTGTTAGGAGTCTCTAAAAGCTTCGAGAAAAAAATGTGGAAGAGAAGACATTGCAGCCTATATGCTTCTTCAATCAGATGCCTTATCTTAACTGTCCACTATCTTTGATTCAATAGACCCAAAAAATTGAAACAGCAATAGTCACGATATATAAAGCCCAGCAACTCTAAAAATAGATTTTCTTTTTTAGAAACCGTGTTACCATAGCCCAGAACAATCAATAGAAACATTAAATCACTTGGATATCCAGGCAAATATAAGTTTACAAGGATATCCAAACAAATATGATGTCCAGGAAAAGACATTGCAGCCTAAACGCCTCTTCAATCAGATGCCTCATCTCGACTGTCCACTGTCTTTGATTCAATAGACCCAAAACTTTGAAACAGCAAAAGTCATGATATATAAACCCCAGCAAATCCAAAAATAGGGCTTCCTTTTCAGAAACCATGTTACCATAGCCCAAAACAACAGAAACATTACATCATTTGGATATCCAAACAAATATGAAGTTTACAAGGATATTCAAACAAATATGATGTGTATAAGGATGTGTAGACAAGTACGAAGCAAGGACATCCAGACAAGTGTGATGTGTATAAGGATATATAGACTAATATGACAGCATAGATGTATAGCGCGCATACAGATAAAGCCAAGTACGCAGAAGCACAAGACAAGTTACTCACTTGTATTTTATGATTATCCCCAAGAATGAGAGGCTGCTGATTAACCCCCAGGTAAAAGACACATTCACGACATGTTGCGATACAAATGCGTTTTGCAGCTGTAATAACTTGCACTCTTTCACAGTGTTCTACTCTGACAGCCTGCAGGTATTAAATTAATTTTATTTAAACCAAGATAAGCGACAGAGTAACATAGCAAGTTAATGGTTAATTCATAGAATTAATTCATATACATTTATCTTTTTCGATGAAGAACTAAGGTTTGTTGTGTTAGATTAAATTCAAGGTTAGCAAGAACCGTTCAGAAAATGAGCTATTTATTGCTGTGAAAAAGAATAAATTTCTGTATTTGGAAGCAGAAGCTGGTTGCAAATTTTTAACAATAAATAAGAAGCGCTGGAACTGTAACGGGATCCATTGATGAAATTGTCAAATTTCAACATAATCCGATCTCTCAGAAACAGATTTCCAGTGAAGTTTGATTAGCATTTGTTAGATGATATTATATGTTTAACTATTTAGGTATTTGGATAATTGCGCCAATATCCATATCCGGCTATGTAGCCCTCATATTCTCTATTTAAGAGAGACTAGGGTTAAATTAAATAATAACTTTACCTCCTCTATTTCTCTACATGGTATCAGAGCCGATATCTCAATCCTAAAGAACTCTCTTTCAAGATCTCGGGGCGGCTGAGAGGGTTTTGCTGCAAGCATGGCCTCCATGCTTCCCCTCAGCGGCTTCAGCAACCTCGGCTTCAACAACCTCAGTCAAAAACCCTACTCTTTAAAAAAACCCTTTAAAATACTGATTCTGTTGTTCTCGGTACTATGTGTGATGAACAGCACTCATGACATTGCTCATTGTGAACAGTATGACTCTTGCGTCTTTTGCTAATTGCCTTCAACAACTTCATATCCGATTCGAATCATATCTACATCATCGGGTTTATATTGCACCTACATTAAATATGTGCAATATCGCATCAAATTCGACTTTGACAGAGTTGTTCAAGAACTTTTTGGTCCGTTCCTTCTATAGATCAATCTAAGATGTCTAATATGTACCTTGTACAGATTGGGCACCACTTCGATCACTCAAGCAAAAATCTTTAACATTCCCTCACCGACCTACTGGCTTACCCGCATAGAGTTTCTACTGGCTGCCCGTCGAGGATTTCTACTGGCTATCCACCTAGGGTTTCTAATAGCTGCTCGCTTAGGATTACTACTGGCTGCCCGTCGAGGATTTCTACTGGCTATCCGCCTAGGATTTCTAATAGCTGCTCGCCTAAGGTTTCTAGTGACTTATCCGCCTAGAATTTCTACTGGCATACCCGCCTAGGATTTCTTTTTGCCTCAATATGATCCTATATTGAGGGTCTTTTATTTCTGGCTGGTTGATTATCTACTTATCACAAAAATGAGGATTTGGTTGTGATCGTTGTCTAACACTATTTTGGCTCTTGGCTCATGCTTGAGTTTTATCTAGCTATGATTATAGTTTTTAGGTTGCTACTTCGTGAGATCTATTTCCTGCTCGACGGCTACTTCAAATGAAGCAAATAAATATACGATGTTCTTCAACTGCTCCGGACAGAGTTAACTTGATGAAAGCGCTTTTTAAGTAGTTGTTTTGTTCTCCTATGTAACAAGCTGGTCATAAACAATATATATGCTACAGCTTGAGAGGGAGTGTCAGATTATATGTTTAACTATTTAGGTATTTGGGTAATTGGGTCAACATCCATATCTTCTTATGTGACCCTCCTATACTCTATTTATAGAGAGACAAGATGGTCATCTTCAATTAAGTCCCTCTAACTATTATGGCAAAACTTCAAAGTTATGGTGAGCATTGAGGACTATATTTTTATATTAATTCTATCATGTCCTCCCACGTTCAGTGCTCTTTTATGGGCTGAAAATCTAGGCTCACGTAGAGGTTATACTTTTTTTAAATTCGCGTTAAATTCATGGCCAGCAACTTTCAAACATGAGTTGCTCTTATACCATCTTAAATTAAGTTTTTCTAACCATTACATCAAAACTTCTAAGTTATGATAAGCGTTGAGGATTATATTTTTATATTAATTCTAACAACGTTAGAATATAAAAAAGGTTAAATAGCATTTAAATACCTTATAGTTTCACTCCTTTAGCACTTATATACCTCAATTGTATTTTGTAGCATTTATATACCCTGAGTTGTTCAAAATTAGCACATTAATACCCTCTGTTTTACAAACGTGAAAATATTTATCCCAAAGTTCCTACATAGCATTCATATGCTAATTTTATGACTTTATATCTATTAAGTTTGTTGAATTCATTACTAAATATTTCAAAATTCTATTTTAAAAATAGAATTAGGATACATTTAAATTCGAATTTAGGTTGGTTTAATAGTATTTTGACAAATATTATTGGTTAAAACCCTCTAAAATTAACATATGAATGTTATATGGGAACTTTTGAATGAAAATTTTCATATTTGCATAACAAATGGTATTAATGTGCCAATTTTGAACAACTCATGGTATATAAATGCTACAAAACACAACTGAAGGTATATACGTGCTGAGTGAAACTATAAGGTATTTAAGTGTTATTTAGACTATAAAAAAATATAATCCTTAACCCTCACCAAAACTTGAGAGTTTTGGTGTAATGGTTAGAAGGTCTTAATTTAAGATGGTATCAGAACAACCCTGATTCAAATCCCACTAGTCACGAATTTAAAGAGGATTTTCTAAAAATTAACATCGCTACATGAGTCCAGGTTTCTAGCCCAATAAAAAGGGTCCTCAACCTGCAGGGGCATGATAGAATATAAAAATATAATCCTCGACCCTCATCATAACTTTTGAGTTTTAGTGTAATGGTTAGAGGTACTTAATTTAAAATTAGATGATATTATATGTTTAACTATTTAGGTATTTGGGTAATTGGGCCAATATCCATATCCGCTTATGTAACCCTCCTATTATTTATTTAAGAGAAATTAGGGTTAGATTAAATAATAACTTTGCCTTCTCTATTTCTCTACAGCAGCCATGCCAGGCAACTTAGAAAAAGACAAAATTGAAGCAAAAAGAACAGAGTACACAGAAGACTATTCTAACAAGTTGTCCAAGAGCGACAGCATCTAAGCACATGCACAAGTTACAGGAATAGCTATCGTTCAGTAGGCCCATGCAAGTAATTAATAACTTACGCAAAAAGTTAGGAATACATGCAACATTGCCCTATTCGGTTAGGAAAGAGAAGAAAAAAGGACAGCCGGTAGATTCAGCAATGAGTTAACAAGTACAAACATTCAATTTATAAACTGCTCTCACACACTACTTCATGTAACTGAATGGCAAAATATGATTCATGTAGCCGAACCCAAAATTTTGGGAAAAAGGCTTTGTTGGTAGAGTTGGATCTTTGTTGTTGTTCTCAGGCAGTGCTTCAACAAGACGGTAACATCTCAGTAAAGATATACATTTTATAAGCACAGCTATCCAAGGACTCGTAATCTCCACCCTGGCGGTCTCATTCAAGAAGGCAGAAATTTCATGCAGAAGAAAATTCAAATCCCCGAATTTAATTATAGATATATCTACAGCCTTGCCACATGGACAAAGGACACATGAGTCAAGTGGCAACATGAAAATGTTTTAGGACATAAGAAATGCAAGTCAAAACGAGGTTTACCACCAAGTTTAAGATCCTATACATTATTAGTTCAAACTAATACTAGTGAAAGTGTGATCCTCGTATAATACTCAATTACTTATACAACTTATGCAAAATTCACAGCATGCACGAAAGGGGAAAAAATCAAGGCCGAGCATAGACACCTTATGACAGTCTACTCCGAACATCACTAAAGTATAAGAGCGCCACACATACCTTACCAATAGCACCAAGAATAATAGTGGCATCAGAACATCCATAGACAAGAGCAAACCTCAGAGGTGCTAGGACATATATTACTGAATCGTGGCAATTTAGAACCTGCAGCAGAACAATTCAATGTGATGGCTCCAACCAAAATAGGCATAAAATGTTTCATGTAGCATATATTTTCGCTATACTTATTCAAAGCACATGAAAGAAAGTAAGAAAATGAAAAGCCATGTGACTTGATTACAGCCTAAAGTTAGAAAGATCAAAACAGATGTTTAACACAGCATAAGACATTAATAGTTCGCATGAACTGATTGTTTATTTATTCTAATTTAAAACTGAAACCAACCTAACCACCCACAAGTCCATAAAAATCATGAAAGGTCGTCTTATTAAAAACATAATAGGGAAACATCATGATAGACAATAGGAGTTTACAATTGCAACAGCAAAACCCTCATCTCAACTTGTGCTTTCCATTTGTACGTATAAAGGCCGCATCTCCACAGTTAAGAGGATGTCCACGATACTGATTCTCATAAATTACTTCAAACATCAAAAAAGTTAAAGTTCTTTAAAATTCTGTATCATATTATCAGAGATGGCTTTTTCTTCTGATTGCAATTTAGGTTTATAACACAAAGGATCAAAAAGGTTAGGCTAAGGGAACCGATGAATCTATTTCATAAAAGTTTAATATCATAATAAAGTGGGGAACCCAAACTCAGTTTAACATGTAGAAAGTGTGGAGGAGATCATGCAGAAAGCATGATTAAATGTCACAGCACTCATTACTAGCTATGATAAAAAAATATCAAAGCACTCGAGTTAAATTACAGAATTATTGAAACTAAGACGGGGACAGGAAGTAAGTTTAATCCAACATATTTTATCAAGTGAGCTTGCATTGGCAAGACAACAATTTTGTTGTTACCTTAACAGAATGGCCTTCGATATCACTTGCTTGTTTGACTACAGAAGATTTGGAGACACCCTCCAAAATAGTCTGGCTTCTAGAATATGGATTGCTTTGGACCCTTGTTTGACTTGCATATGCATCAGTCATGGTCACATCGAGATCTGAGGCACCAAGTGATCCATTTTCTTTTGCTGCTACCTTCTCTGAAATATGCTCCAGTGAAGCAGCAATATTTTCCAAAATCCAATCATGAACTTGAGAAGCTGGAACAGGAACAGCAGGCATGTCTGGATCTGAATTTGCAAAAAAAGGAGCTGCCTGACTTAATGGTATTCCTTCACACCCCTTATCCCCAAACTGAAATAGGAATCCAAGATGCCCAAAACTTTCCAGTGTTAAAACCTGTAAATAAGCAAAAGGTAAGTAACAACGCTTTCCCCCACACGTCAGTAGATTACAGGGGAGCATGTAAAGAAATATGTCCAAATTAGTATAATCCAGTATTCCCATCTCCAAATTTTGTAAAATTCGTCATATGAGCCTCTGAATCAAGACTCACTGCTAAAACCATGACGTCGCGTGAGAAGAGACATAATCTTCAGACACGCTTTTCGAACTGCTCAATATCAACTAGCACAGATCTGGTGGTCTAATATAATAAAACTGAAGAAGAAATTATTGTAAGACCAATCTTCCCCACTATTTGAATGTACCAAATATGGAGTATATATATTGGTCCAAATAACCAGAATTTGTCTTTCACATGGAATGATTTGTTTTGTATTGTGTTATTTCTCTCCAGTGGATTATTATCTTCATGAAATTACAGTGAGAAGACATGAAAGCAATTGGACATTGATCACAAATTTAATTCCTATAAAGAAGGCAATCCTACAATTGAATAATACAAGTATAACAGGCAATGATTTGATACCTTTAGTAAATTCAAGCAATTACTTGCTACAGTAGAATTATCATTAGCAAATCCAGTCTTACAGTGAACAGTTTAACATGACCTTCACATCTTTGACATAGCAAAAAGAGTTAATTGACTAACCTTAAACTAAAAGGTACATGCCACTGTGAGCACACTTGCACAATGAGAAGTATGCAATAAAATCAAATAAGCAGCAAGAGAGAAACAGTGGAATACTGTAATGAAACAAACCAGAGATTCTTCACCCTCCCCTTCAACAGGCTGAGCCAGCAGGGTGAGTATGTTGGCAATATGCTTTTGTAAGTATGACAGTTGATGTGCTTCTTCATCAGCTTGTGAAGGCATAAAACGCCGGCTGTTACTACGCACAAGCTGCAATGGAAAACTATCAAGCTTTAGAACATCAAAATTGAAATGAAGAAGACGATGAATTAGTAATGTTACTGTCCAAAAAAATTATTCACAATTTTAAAGAGCAAATTACCAATATTCATGTAGTGTGAATAAAGTCCAAGACAACTACAAGGAGTTCCCTTAACGTGTAAGGCGTGAATAAAATACTACATTAAACAAAACCAGCAGATGCAGTCCATTATTGCCTATACTAATGATGAAAAAAGGGCTTATACATCAATTATATAATAATAAAAAAATGTAAACATCTCAATCAAAATGACACCAGCAGGACCGGAACTGAATACTATCCGAAAAGGGCAATCCACTACATGAAGCCCCCGCAATGTGTGAGATTTTGGAAGGAACCCAACCACTTTGGGTATATTGTATGCAACTTTACCTTGCATTTTTTACAAGGGGCTGTATTCATGGCTCAAACCCCATGACCTCCAAGTCACACGAAAAAAAACTCTTGACCGTTGCGCCAAGGCTCTCCTTCAACTGTCTACTATCCGAAGCAGTTAAAATTTCTAAGGCATCAATGTTTAAGCCATTAGTAGATGTAACCCTGATCTGATATGCTATGATTTAAACAAAATCTTGGATTAGTTCTATGAAAGCATTTCTCTAAGTTAGTGCCAAATGCACGGATGATGTAACCTAGTAGATTAGTTTGAAAACAGGTAGAAGCAACATCCAATTATCTTATATTAGAGAAAAGGTGGGAAAACATAATACTGTAACATTTTCTATAAAGAACCATGTGCATGCACACATAAAAGGAGGAATCATAATTGAGGCTGTAAAAAGGATGTATGATTGGATCTCCTGAGTACGGCAGCTGTTGTCCATAAACTGGAGTTCAGCAGTATCTATAAGCTGAAGTGAATTACAAAGATATCAGATGATAAGATCTAAAAATAAATGCTGCTGAGGTCAAGTAGGATTTTAATTCTAATGTATATGTAAATACAGAAATTTCAATCTATACAGCAAACCTCAAAAATTGACAAGTCATACGTCATATTAGGAATTATTCACTCAATCATCAAATCTGTCGCCAAAATATCACCCAGATCCTTTCAGACTCTTTCTGATACTAAAATAAAAAGTAAAACATAAAGAGAAGTCCATGAACCTGAAATGGTGAGGAGCTGATAAATATCAATAAAAGGCTTGAATTCAACAACCAATTATCAGGCAACTGAAGAAAACTTTATTGATAACTACTATATGATTGCATGCAAAAATAACTGTTATTATGGACGTCGGAAGTAGCCTATTACCTGGCAGGACATAACCAAGGGTCAAGGATTAGACAGTGTTTTGATTATGAACCGGAGTGCACCAGATAAAACTGGGGGTCAATGTCGCCAGATCTTGCTAGAGGAAGTAGTGTCAAGAGAGGACTAGTGCTAAGCATTATTGGGGAAGTTGAACAAGGAGAGGATGTGATGCTTGAAGAATACCCACATAAGGAGGATGGTGGGCGAAGGATGAGGTTGATGCTTTGTGTTTCACTAGCCCAGCATTATTATGTCTCTTTTTACTTTTATCATTCGCTACGAGAGCCAAGAGGAATGGATTATAGTTAGGAGCAGAAATAAGCATATATAATTTGTGAGCAAGGAGAACCAGAGGGAGCTACAAGAGAACTTGATTGGTAACTAAGAAGGGTATGATAATGGTTACCTCAACTGAAGAAATATCCTATAACAACCTGAATGGAAGAATATTATTTATTACCCGCTTCCAAATTTTTGGAATATAGAAAATGCATCTGAAGAGAAAAGAAGAGCAGAAACCAGGAGTAAGAAATGTGGTGGCTTTAGGATAGAATTTGTCCCATCCTGTCTTTATAGCACCTTTCTACATAAATCATGTTGACATGTTCTCTAAACTCCTTATCTAAAAAAAATTGGAACCTTGAGTGCATTATCGTCATATTGTAGAAGTTATGTAGAGGTAAGAGTTGACAGTGGCTTCCAGGTTGTCGAGGATAGATGTTAACTTGCCAATGATCAATTCTCTTGCGATTTTAGTGATTTATGATGTAACTGGCAGCCAACTATATACTGCATACAATTGGCTTGTCTTAAAAAATTGGAACTTTGAGTGCATTAACGTCATGACATAGTCATCTTGTAGATGTTATGCAGAGGTAAGAGTTGACATTGGCTTCCAGGTTGTCGAGTATGGATAGATGTCAACTTGCCAATGATCAATTCTCTTGTGACTTCAGTGATTTAAGATGTAATCGGTAGCCAACTATACACTACATACAATTTCTTGGGAATTAGGTGGTGATGGTGAATTGAAAGTAGTTCACAGAATTATTGTGTAGTCTTCGTCATCGCTGGGGGTGAAGGAAAATCTGTCCAGCCTCTGGTTTTGATGCTAACTTTCTCGAATAAGATTTTGCTCTTGAAATTAATCAAGACTATGAAAATGGTTTCTCTTAATAAATTTTTGTCAGGTATATTCTGAATAGCAATGTGAATTTGAATAGGATCCAAGTAGCTGAATATCCAGTAGGACTTAGGTTAACAATATTTATGGAAGCTTCCATGTCGCTCAGCACCATGTTGACCCTGATCAACAGTAAATAGTCTACAAACAATTCATTAGTATTTAATGTAGGCCGGAATACCTTGATTACTTATTGGGACTCATATTTATGAAAATTGTATGTATTAGCTGATGATAAACTGATAGCTCATTTTATTGATTAAACCTCTAAAAAGATGACTATATTTTTTAATTCATCCTTTTCAGAATTGGATTTATACCATTTCTGTAGATATTGATATGATATTCGTTTGCCCTAGGAGAATATGATAACGATTTCAATGACAGCCAAAGATCCTGATCAAATTCATTATTCAGAAAAAAATCTATATTCATAGCGATATACCATTATTCAGCATATTTACACCCTTGCTCGTGACACGGATATTGGAAAAAGTTCTCATGGAACGGCATGCATTGAGTAACTACAAGCCTAGTTAATTAGGAATGCACCTACACTCACTTTGTGTAAGGACCTCCAGCAAGGTGATCATTTATCAGCTTACATAATTACCTAAGAATTAAAGAAACATTTCGGTAGTTACAATGAACAGCAAAAGGAGGGGAATTTTGTAGGATGTAAGCCAGTTTGGACAAGGGGAAACACAGTCCCTTCGAATTAAACCACCTTTCCTAGAATTTTCAAATAATTAAATCCAAAAATACCATTCTCGCGAATACAGTGGCAATTCCCCAGTTTATTGATGTATTTCCTGAAGTTTTTATTTTCTAACCTCAGTGTGGTAGACAAAAGCAATACAAAACAAAACAAAAAAAAAAGTAAAACCCTCCAATTGTCCCAAACTACAACCTTTCTTCCATGTCACTGCCTATTTAAGATAGAAGCCATTGACTTGCTGACAGACAAAAGGCTTCTTAACCCTTAAGACCCTAGAACAATTTCCCATTATACATCTAAAACTATATACCCAGATAACCAAATTAACCTGCAGACCTCACAATCAGTGACAAATTTATCCTCGCAAAGTTCTCTAATTTATCAAACGTATATCTCATAATTCCCACATAAAACCCTAAAAACAAAGATATTATCAAACCTGAAGCGGCGAGAGTGCCGACAAGCACCCATCGAAAGCCGAGGTCGACGGCCAAACATCCGCAACAGCCGCCGCCGAATCTTTATGACTCCTCGGGATCAGCCTCTTATACGTCTGAATATAAAGAAAAAGAACCAGATCGTTTACATCAATCCCCGCAGCGGGATCGCGATCGGAGGGGAGGACGTTGGCGAGGGTTTCGAGGGCGAGGCGAGCGTGGTCGATGGGGATCTGGAGCTCTTCGGCGAGGGATTGAGGGTCGACGGAGTTAGGGTTAGGGTTTCGGTGGAGGAGGCGGTGCTTGAGGGGAGCTAGGGTTAGGGTTCCGTCGGTGAAGATGAGCTTGGGGATGGGGAGAAGGCCGTGCTCGAACGGCTCGCGGCGGGGGCGGAGGAGGCGAGGGGAGGAGGTGGTGGTGGTCGGCGGCGAGGGATCCAGCTTCTCTTCGTCGATCATCGATGCTGATGAATAGATCTCGAAGTGGGAGACAGCGAGCGGTGAGAGAGTAGGACTAAGGAGTGATTAAGTACAAAATACTACGAAGTTTGACATTGTTTATACTTGATAAACTTGATTATTACATCGAGATTTTATGATTTTTTTTAAGGATGTATTTTTGTTAATTTTCTGTTATCTCCATTCATAGGGTGTTTTGTACGTGATGAAAATGGATTGAAATTTCATGAGTGAATTTGAAGTGAATATTTTCGTCTATTTTATTGCTATCATTCTCTTTTCAGATTGAAGTGAATATTTTCGATTTTTGTGTGATGTTTCCCGCTGATGAGAGAATCAACTTGAAATATTGTAAAAACCATAATGAAGATTATCATTATCACGTTTTCCATTCATATACGTTCTTTGTTGATGGGAAAATGAAAAGTGTGAGGTGATGATTTATTGAATAGATTAAAATCATAGGTGGTTTGATTTTTTTCCCCTTCTTCTTCTATAATTGTAAATTTTTGAAAGAAAATTGTTTTATTGCCACACCTTTGTTAGGTGAGAGCATTTCATAGTTACGTTTGACATGGATTTGAAAGGAATTCTATCTTCACACGTAGTTTAAGCGCAATTTATATTTTGAAAATTAGGGAAATTCAATCACCCTCAACTTTTTTTCCATTTTTAAGGAATTCAACTTTTTTTTAATCAAAGTTGAGTATGTTGTATCAAAGAGAGTCATTATCCAAAAATAAATAAAATGTGTTTCTTTGTTCACACATAGGTCCAGGATCAATAATACTATCATCGTCACAAAAAAGAACAATCATCAATAATAGTGGACCCAAATAATCCAAAAACGCAAGGCGGAGCTCCATTTAATTCAGCATCAAAAGAGAACTATCAAAAGTCATTTTAACCCGACCTAGCTTTTGTCGATGATAAAACTATTTCAACGGAAGAAAGCAGTTTATTATTAATTAATTTATGCCATGTTTCCTTGACGGCACAATGATCAAATTCACACCGACAGTTGTTATAAACTCATCTACTAAGGAATCTACGTTGAGGATTTATATAAAACTAATTACAAGCTAGACTACTGCTTATACAACAATGAATCAAAAAATGCTCCAAATTTCTCTACAATTCTTGCATTTACCATCACATCACAAGGTTAAAGGTATTCCTCTATGTTGTATTAGAGCCAAATATGAACATGATATGAAGCTTAAATCTCTAAATTGCATGTTTATTGTAGAATTTACTCTATATCCATCATTAATTATCATAACACGTAGCAGAGTTGAAGCACCTGGAATCTTTCAAATATGAAAACGCATTTATCAGTTGCAAAATGAAAGAATACACGTTATATCCATTTTATAACATAGAGTCAGTTATTTGATTTTAGGACATAATGCGAGAGGGATATTCAAAATTTTTTTGCCAACTTAAGATAAACGCTTCTATAATATTAATTTTCAGGTGTAAAAGAGGCCATAAACTAATCTACGTAGGAGTTTTATTTTCAAGCTAATACATTCAAATTACAAGAGCAAAATTTCAATGAATCGAAAACATTAGTCATTAGGTACAGACAACAAAATGTTATGAATTTAGTTTGCAATACATAGTTCTGAATTTCGTGAATCTCCAAATTTTTATATAAGACTTGTGTCGTAGGAAGTCTCGAGCAGGGCCATTGAATATGGCTCCTACATATTATGTCAGAAAAACATAGAAGATTACTGTTTGCGCGTATAATTTAGCTGAGTTGGTAAGTTACACTTTTAATAGTATTCTGAGGTCCCAAGTTCAATTCTCTTAGAAACCATCCATAGAAACTTAATTTATTGTCATACCTGAGACCGCAGTTAAAGTTTTCACATGGTTCTCTTACCATCTTTCTTAAATAATTTAACACAGTCTATTCGCATGCGAGTGTTATAGTAAAATTTATTTTCAAAATAGTTTAGCTAGAGTTTTTTCCCCCACCAAAAACCTTTCGCTTCGAAGGGATTTTTATTTTAATAGCTTTTAGTGTCCTCTCATTGTTTTCATGGTCTATAAATTTGCAATAAAAAATGATATGTCGAAAAAGTTAAATATCAAAAGCAGATTTTGACAGCTTACAACTCCTATTTTGTCATTCCCTCTGTCAATATAAAATAGGGTTGATTGCACACCCCTCCATCCCAACCAGATATATATATAACAGGATAAAATGAGATGGTAAGCTCAGATTCTTATCGTGAGCTAGCCCAAAAGGCTACTAAAAACGATGATCAGTACTGCCCATCGTGATTTGCATTCATCAATATCATTATGTAAAAAATTATATTGTTTTGAATATTTTAACCACTATTTTAGCTATACGTAGAAGGGACGGTTGTTAAACTTCCTGAAATTTTAACATATCAAACTAGTTTGATTCATATTTGAGAAGACTCTAAATTATATGAAATTTTTATCATATATATTTCATGACGTGTTGAACAAGATGTACGGTGCCAATCATGAATTTGATGACCCGATTAGTCTAGCTCACGATAAGATTTGAGCTCACCATATCATAATATCATTACTA
>JBAKGM010000233.1:36906732-36934414 GCA_037177215.1 Asparagus racemosus
ATATATGAGATAGTGAGCTCAAATTCTTATCGCAAGCTAGCTCAATAGACTACTCGAAACGATAAACGGCACCGCCCATAGTGATTTACACTCATCATGATCTATATGTAGAAAAAACTATATTATTTTAAAAATTTTTAATCATTGTTTTATCTATGTGTAGAAGGTATGGCTTTTAACCTGCCTCAAAAATAAACATATCAAACTAGTTTGATTCATATTCTAGAAGACTATAAATTATGTAAAAATTTTATCATATACATTTCATGACGTGTTGAACAAGATGCACAGTGCCGATCATGAATTTGATGACCCGATTTGTCTAGCTCACGATAAGATTTTAGCTCACCATCTCATAATATCATAAACTTTATTTATCTCATATATATATATATATGTGTGTGTGTGTGTGTGTGTGTGTGTGTGTGTGTGTGTGTGTGTGTGTTTTTAACATAATCCTCATAAACTTTATTTATCTCACATATACCCTCTAAATTTTGGGGTGTCTCACGAGACCGCCTTGAATTTCAGCTTTTTCCACTAAGCCCATGCTGGTAATTTACAAATAATAATATTATTATCTTTGAGAGAGAAAAATACTAAACCTTGTCATCTATTATTTACAAACGATATATACCTCCGCCCCTAAATTTTAGATTATTTTCTCTCTAAAAATTTTAACTTATTTTTAAATTACATATACATGGCCCGGTGATAAAAGTTATAAGTTCAGAGGGGCTTTATGAGACATTCGTAATCAGAGAGAGTTAAATGACATAAACAAAGTTTGGCCATGTGAAACCCCCCACAAAGTTAAAGGGCCTATGTGAAATTAACCCTATAGAATGCCATTTCAAGGACTCTATATACAATAGCCTCCATGTGACTGTGCTTGTCCTTATGTTACATGTATACTATTAAAGAGTCAGATGGGGCCTTTAAAAAAACCAAAAAAAAACAAACAAAGAGTCGGATGAGGGCCTCTTATGTGGGCCCAGTAAAAGTTCCTTTGGTCGAAAGCTTTTGCAAATTCTTTCGGTCCTTAATTATTGCGCCTACTATTAGAAGAGGACATATATGCTTTTGGGCCCCACAGTAAGGGCTACATAGTAGTCCACCAAATATGTACAGCTGGATCGTGCTAGAACGGAAGAGGCCGTATTTTATCGTCTCGGTACTATCACTGAATATCGGAATCGAATAGCAATCTCCAGCTGCACGAGAACGTTCCAGATATCCAGCGGTAGAATCACCGCAGGGCGAATTTAATTCCTTTATTTTATTTTATTCTCTCAAACATCCTTCAATTTGTCGTATTTATTTAAATTAAATCACAAACAATCCTTTCTCATTTGTTGTTTGGGCACCTTTTAATATCTAATATTTGAAAATAAATGAATAATTTCTTGTTTGATCGATGTTAAGAATTCAGGGGCAATGGCAAATACGTGAAGCTAGTTAGCCAAATATGAATAACGGGAGGATGAAGAGTTATATGAATCCTTGAGGTTTTTTTGGAAAAGAGCAATAAGATTTATTTATTCCTTACACGGTTACACCTAGCTCTTAAGAATTAACTATTTTGATGAAGATGTGTTTGATTAGATGCACTTGGAACACCAAATGCCTTTGGGATACATGTAGTTTCAACTATTGTTGTCAGAATGCTCTTTAATATGCATGTTACAGCAATATTTTATTTCTAACTATTTTGATCTTGCAACAATCTTTAGATGTGCATCAATATTTAGCCAAAACATGTATTGAAATCTAGATTTAGTTGAAACAATATGGGCTTCCAGCTATTTCTAACCAAACCCACATTGGAGAACAATTTAATAATTTTGTATTCACTTGATTAAATCATTTTATTTAATTTATAATATTTTTTTATAAGGACCATACCTTGCTCCAAATCAAATTTGACTATAGATTTCCATTGGATAAATTTGAACCGTCCGATTTTATTGAATCATTGATTTTTGACATGTGTTACATTCTTTCTTCAAGTGAAAAGTCAAAAATTGTTATTTTATTTTTTACTAGTATGTCATATGCGCATTGCACGTGATGCATGATACAGTTATAGATTAACATATGTTATCAAATTAGTTTTTACTGTTAAATTTATAATTTAAATAATATGTTTTAGGGGTTATCTCAAAACATCAAAGCTTTAAGGATCCACTCTAATATAGTATCAACATAAGTTACTATTGATGTTTGAAATCACACAGTCAATAATCTTTGTTAGATTAGGGTTTTGATGAGTGAGGTCCACTTTCTCTTCTAATGCCTGGCGGTTCAGTTGCTCGGTAGACTCTCCCGCTCCGAAGGAAGTCCTATGAAAAGGTGGAGTTGGGATCTCCGGTGGTCTCTCTGACGATCAAGTTAGTATGAATCCAATTTGAAAATAGATATATAAAGATATTATTCAGAGAAATTCTCTAAGTTGGATTGCTTACCTTGTCTCTTGTCCAGTTCTCCATTTATATGGGAGTCGGAGGGCATTTAGGTCATTTTGGCTGGGGGCTGAGCTAAAGTGTGAGTCAGCCCAATTCCCACATGTGCTGACTCGATGATTAGATGGAAATATGTAGAGGTAGCTGCGCTAACCAGCCTTAACAGGTGTCAATCTGAGATTGACGCAGGAGTCAGCGTTGTTCCCTCGGCATTAATGGGATGGGGTTGGTAATACCCGTAGCCAGAATGGTCTGTGTTATCTTAATTATCGTGTGAGATGGGAGAATCAAGGCACTGATCACTCAATTAATGTGATATCAACGGATTGTCGGGCCTGAACTTCGTACAACCGTCGTCTGGGGACGGGAGCTTGAGTCAGTCGAGTGGGGAATGGTATGCCATCCAATAGATCGGCTAATACTGCCATTCACATCGTCTATTGATGTAGTCAGCTGAGAGGACAATTAGTCTCGTCTCCGAGTCGCTCTATGGGGGTAGTCGACTGAAGAGTCGAAGAGAATGGCTATCACTGACATTCCCATCGTGCATTGAGGTTGTTGGCTGAGAGGACGATTGGTCTCGTCTCCCGAGTTGCTCTATGGGAGTAGTCGACTATAGAGTCGAATGACGCCAATTTTCAAGTTGTCTATGGGATTTCGGTCGACGCGGCCCAAGCACGGGGGCCGTGTCTTCTTCTTGGTTCAGTGGAGGGAAGCATGGGCGACTCGTGGTCAGCGGATTAAACACACTCTTCTCGAGATTGAGAGGTAATAGTGAAAAATGTCCAGGAACATAACAGTTTCCTATAAAGAAAATGACCACCTAAGAGATTGAATATCCTTATGTTCCAAACTCTGCAGTTTTTACGTTTTGATTTAGATTATAAATTTAAAGATATTTTAACGCTATCCATTTTCTTATATTGATAAATTGAGTACACATCATTTTCATTTAACCCTCAATATCTTGTAATGAAATATTCCCATTGACTTTTCACCTCTTTAAATAATTTGACTATCCATCCTCCTATACTTTTTTCTAGAAGTTACTCTTTAGTGTTCATTTTCTCCTTTCATGAAAGTCCAAATCAAAATAGTTAGCTACTACATTAGCACATTGTACATAATTTGTACAGTATTAGTCACAGTTCTATAGTATAATTACAAGTAAGTTCTCTGTTCTTCTAAACGAAGAACATGAAGAAATTATTGGTCAAATATTTATTATATTTAACTTAGTCAAGACGAAAATTATATCTTTCTACATGCATAAAGAGTCCTTAACATAATATAATCTTGGTTAGTTCTCTAAAACATTATCCTTCATCATATTATTGCATACACCTGATTATATTTTTGACTTGAATAGTAATTATGTAAAATAAAATTAAGAATAAGTGTTTAACCCAAAATACAGTTTTATAGGAACCCAAAAGTCATCGCAAGATAACTAACATGATAATTAGTGATTAATCAAAAACATAATTTTAAGGGAACCTAATAGTTATTAGAACCACACAAACATTAATACTTATAGTTATTGGGATTATTAAATTTGAGAGTGTATAAAAGGAAATCAAAAGTTTTAACATAACAATCTTTTTTTATAGTATAGATAGATAGACTAAAAGTCAAGCTTTGTGTTTTGAAGTTGATTTATTGAGTTTACATAATGATTTGTGCTTTAAGAGAGAAATAATGGGTTTTATGACAAATTAGTTTATTGGGTTGGATCCATTAAAAAGGATGCCCATTGACCCACAATCCATATCATAATACCTCATATAAAATCCCCACTCTCTCACTTAAGATTAGGGCTGAGATTTGGAGAGCTTGGTGGCCAAGAGATGCAACCTTCTATACCCCAAGGCAGGTGTTTTCTTGCTCAAGAATTTTCTTTTAAAAATTTTAATTCATAGGTATTAGAGATCTCACTCACCTCTTGGGTTTGATCCAAGTCTTGTTTGGCCTTGTTGATGTCAAAGTCCTCAACAACGGGATTTGAGGATGATCTTTAAGAGATTGGGGTCCCTTGACCTCCTTTGATGGTTGATCCCCCAATAGACAGAGAGTTCTGCAAAACTGCAACACATTAAAGGATCGAAATTGGGCTCTCCGGTGATTCATTCGATGATCAAGTCAGTAATAAGCTTGAGTGGAGAAGAAATATGATTGTAAGGTGTTAATTTGCCAGAGATTGCTTACCTTGGTTAGTAGACGATGAGCCTATATATACCCAGCTGAGAGGGTGTGCATACGTAATTGTGGCTGAGTCCAGGCAGGCAACTGAATCAGCAGATAGCCTACAGGTGTCGATCGAAGACGAGATGAGTCACATGCGAGCTTGATGTGGTGTTTGACTACGATGGCGTGATGCTGACGGAGGTAATGAGTCATGGAGACTCTCGCAACAGAAGCAATGATGATGCTGACCAGCTGTCGATGGGTGGTTCGAGGACAAATCACCTCTCTACTCGGTTTTGCGAGTGGTCTGACAAGTACCACATTTTTACTCAGCCTCGAGATTTCTCGACCTAGCCTCGAAGAGTGAAGAGTAGGGATCGGCTCAAATGATGAGTTCGAGTGAGAATGCTTCTCGACTCGGCCCTCCTTAGAAAGGGATGAGTGTGCATGCTATTCGAGTTGCCTTAGCTAGGGTGACGTCGATCTGGTGATTAGCATGGGACACGCATCGGTTCCAAAGGGAGGATTAGCACTTAGCTATTTGTACGATATAATAGGACTTATTTTAGGTTTTTGTTAGTTTTGATCAAGGGGAGGATCTCTCTAAGCGGTGGACCTTAAAATCCACAATATCTTTCAACGAGAAGGATCCATTGTTATAGATAAATGTTATATTTACAATATAGAGTTGCTAATCTATGTATTGATGTATTTTTCATGAAATTTTCTATATTATGAGATCCCTGCCCTCTTATGATATTTTTTGATAGAGATGAGTAGTTTGGATAAGGGGTTGTCCCCATTGTTTATTTGGATTATGAGGCATCGAGCTCTAATAGTGGATTTGTGAATACTTGATAATTTTCTCTTCGCAATATAAAACTTCAGTTGATGCCGATTTTTGATTTGATTTTGAATCGAGTTAGTATTTAATAGAAAATTTTTTAGGAATGGTGGATTTCAATAGGAGCGCATGCGCTTGACTAGTGCACGCGCTCAGTGAAATCCTGAGAACAGATTGTTTTACAAGGTTTGAGCACATGCGCCCAAATAATGAGCGCAAGGGCTCAAGCATGTTTTTTAAAGATAATTTCTATTTTGAATTTTTATTGCTCTACTGTTAGAACTTGACTAATGTGCTAATGGGATGAGTGTACCGGCCCAACCTCTAAGCACACGCACGCAGTACAAGAAAACATATTCTTTTGACTTTGAGAAATTAATTCGTTTGAGTTTATTTTTTATAATTCTTTGGTTTCCTTTCATGAATTATGATATCATTTATGTATTAATTTTGTTTTTGACATATTGAGATATAGTGGATGATAAATTAGTCACTTGTTTATAGTTCCTTATTTATGATTGTTTTATCGAATTCATAATATATCGATGTTTTAAGTATGTAAGTAATGATTATTGTGCTATGTCACTACATAGTGTTTATTGTATGTTCCTTGTCATATTATGTTATTCTTTATCATATTATGTTATGCTATCTCATGACCTAGAATTTACAAATATTATGCATGTTAGCTTAGGTTATACATTGAATTTTTGTTTACTCGAATCGTTATCATGACACTTGACCTTAAGGGTGTGCATTATTAGGTGTTATGATGTAGTATATACATGATGACGATGATTGCCTGTGTTTGGATATTGGTGTGCCCTTCATGAAACTAAATCAAGAATATTCTCTATTTTGGATCAAGAAAGTCCTCTGTTTGGAATACATCTGCGACCATGAGTAGAGGCTCGTGATTCTCCACCATAAAAAACTTGATCAAGTATAAAATATAATAAACCAGGAAAGAGAGATCAAGAAAGAAATCAAGTATCTACATGTATTATGTTATAATGACTTACTTTGATATTTGACTGGTATGTTTTGTTTGAAAACCCAGTTAGAGAGGGCATCCACATGATGTATATTCTCTATGGATTGAGTTATTTCAGGCCTAGTGCATAATATATCATGTATCACCGATCAATGAAAATATTTATGTGAGTTAACTAATGTGAGGGATTTGGACATCTCATAGATAATCTGTAGCCCGTGGTTGTGTTTGGGCGCTAGTGCCATATGAGTCTGTGCACACAAGCTAAGTAACGTAAGAATCCAAATAACATCCAAACAAACATTATCCCGTGAGAGATTTTCCTAAATAAGATTAATAAAATTTGAGAATAGTTAGGTGCACGCACTACGTTTGCATCACACTCTAGGAGTTAGGTGCATTCTAGAAGTTGCATGCTCTGAATTTTGAGATACATGTTTTTTTCCATTAAAAAAATTAAAGTGGTACTGTTACGTAGTCTTTCTTATGTTTCTATCAGTCATATATTCATGATACATGCTACATGTGCACAAAACCACCATTTCAATTTACCACTTGCTAGACAGCTTTCAAACCGTCCTGATTTGCATATTAGCGGCGAACCCGGACCTTTCATCACTGCTTTCAGGCATCTCGAAGTCTAGTGATCTTCAGTAGATGGAAATTCTATCGACCAGCTTGTCCATCTATTTACTCAGTCCGGTTTCAACTTACTTGCTACCAAACTATGTTTACCTTTTAGCTGTTAAGTAGTGATACCGATGTACATAACTATTCTAGTTGTTACTTCAGACTTGTATGGCCGTGTGACATTGTTATTATGTATTACATGAGGATGACATTGATATTAGACTCGTGATATATTTTATCTTATTTATTACCTGTGAGACTTGTTAGTTATCGAGTATCGTGCTTTGATTATATATTTGCACTATATACTTGTTATTGTTGTGTATCCGTTTCATTGTATTTGTGTGTATGTATGATTATGTGATGTGTTCTGAGTATAGTGAATATGATGTATGTAACGACAGTAAGTATATATTTTTGAGTAATGTTCAGCCTAATTATATATATGCTATCTAGCCTAATCATGTGCCTGTTAAGTATTTCTCGGACACAAGCACGACATTTTTAATATTTGGTACGAGCGAAACAAAGAAGGATAAATCTCAAAGTAATTTTTCAAGATAAAGTAAAAACCTCTATTAGGGAATCAAACTAGTCAGGGAAACAACGGTAGTTACCGTTTCTTACAGTTACCTGTGAGGTGAGCAGATACTAGATTTCCGAAAAGCACCTGGCAATAACTGAGAATTAATTGGTTGGATGAAACACAATCATACCTCACCTTCAACGGGCTAGATCTCTCCACGTCGTCCGGACGGCACTCACCGGACTTCGCACGTGCTGCCAGCCCGACCACGGTCCTGTCTCGCTCGCCTCGGGTTCTCTGTTAAAAAGTGGAGGGAAATTAAAAAAAAGTTAAAAACTAAAAAAATAAATAAAAAAGGAAAAATAAAATAAAAATTAAAAGGGTTGGTTGGGTTCTTCGTACCCAGTAGCACTCTTCACCGAGACTTTTCTGGAAATTTATTATTCGAGAGAGGAAAAAAGGAAAAATCTGGGGTTTTTTCATTTGAATCGATCTAGGGGTTGAGATCAAGGGGTTGATTGGAGCTTGAAGAACTCGCAAGCACTTTGATTGGTTGAGGTATTAGTCTCCTCTTCACTCGTTTACACTGTTTTTTTTTGGGGAAAATTTATGGTATGAGAGTGAGGTGTTTTTGTGAGCATTGTGGTTTGTTCTTCTTGCAATGCATTTGGACCTTAGTTTTTCCTGGCAAAGATCCGAGCTTTATCAGCTTTCTTGCTTTTGTGATTAGGGTTTGACCTTCGTCTATTTTGGCTCTTGTTCATTTGAAGCGAGTTTTGGACTGTTACAGCAAATGAGTGTCCTAACATCTAGGGTTTTATGAAGGAAATGTTGGGGAATCTGCGGTTTTGATTTCAGATTTATTTTTCTCGAAAGATAATCTAGTTTCCCGTTTTGTCATTCGGCGGTCTAGGGTTTGGATTCAATTGATGTTGATCCTTCTCGACATTGTAGGAGATTTTAGGGGATTCTGTTGAGATTTCGTCTCTAATTTAGGAAAGTTAAGTTTTGGTCCCGATTCAAAATGTGACGTCTCTATGATCTGATTCAGTGCATTAAAGCTCAAAGTTACAATCTTTCTTCTATTTCTGTGTAGGTTTTTCTCTCCATCTCAAATCTTATAAAGCTCAATATCTTATCACCCCATTTTCAGGAAGCAGCAGATTTTGAGTTGAACCCTAGCCCGTAGTCCAAGATGATGCAGAGACCTCTGCGATCGGAAGACTACTCCATAAAGGAGACCGCTCCTCACCTCGGCGGTGGAATTGCCGGTGACAAGCTCACCACCACCTATGACTTGGTTGAGCAAATGCAGTACCTTTATGTTCGCGTTGTCAAGGCGAAAGACCTCCCTGCAAAAGATGTTACTGGTAGCTGTGATCCTTATGTCGAGGTCAAGCTCGGCAACTACAAAGGTACTACTCGCCACTTTGAGAAGAAGACCAACCCTGAATGGAACCAAGTATTCGCCTTCTCGAAGGATCGAATCCAGGCTACTACATTGGAGGTTGTAGTTAAGGACAAGGATTTAGTGAAGGATGATTTCATTGGTCGGGTCTCTTTTGATTTGAATGAAGTCCCGAAGAGAGTTCCACCAGATAGTCCACTTGCCCCGCAGTGGTATAGGTTAGAAGATCGAAAGGGGGACAAGACTAAAGGAGAGCTAATGCTTGCTGTTTGGATGGGTACTCAAGCTGATGAGGCATTTCCAGATGCCTGGCATTCTGATGCTGCTACACTTCCTAGTGAAAGCCTTGCTCATATAAGATCGAAGGTGTATCTAACGCCCAAGCTTTGGTATTTGAGGGTTAATGTGATTGAAGCCCAAGACTTGATACCTGGTGATAAGGGCCGGTTTCCTGAAGTCTATGTTAAGGTCATGCTTGGGAACCAAATGCTGAGAACTAGGGTTTCTCAGATTCGAGGTCCAAATCCTATGTGGAATGAGGACTTGATGTTTGTGGCAGCAGAGCCGTTTGAGGAGCACCTGGTTCTGAGTGTCGAAGACAGGGTTGGGCCCAATAAGGATGAACTGTTGGGGAAGACTGTAATTCCCCTTCAAACGGTGGATAGGAGGCTGGATTACAAGGCGGTGAATGACAAATGGTATACCCTTGAGAAGCATGTTGTTGTTATGGATGGTGATAAGAAAAAGGAGTTCAAATTTTCTAGTCGGATACATTTGAGGATATGTTTAGATGGAGGGTATCATGTCTTAGACGAATCAACCCATTACAGTAGCGATCTCAGGCCCACAGCAAAGCAATTGTGGAAGCCAAGCATTGGAGTGTTAGAATTGGGAATTTTGACAGCGCAGGGGTTGTTGCCGATGAAAACTAAAGATGGAAAAGGCACAACAGACGCCTACTGTGTTGCTAAGTATGGACAGAAATGGGTTCGAACGAGAACTATTATTGACAGTTTCACTCCGAAATGGAATGAGCAGTACACTTGGGAGGTTTATGATCCATGCACTGTGATAACGATTGGGGTCTTCGATAATTGTCATTTGTATGGTGGTGAGAAGTCGGGAGGTGCAAGGGATAATCGAATTGGGAAAGTGAGGATCAGGCTCTCGACTCTTGAAACTGACAGGGTCTACACTCATTCATATCCTCTTCTAGTCTTGCTCCCTAGTGGCGTGAAAAAGATGGGTGAAGTTCAGCTTGCTGTCAGATTCACTTGCTCGTCTCTTCTCAATATGATGCATATGTATACCCAACCGTTGCTTCCCAAAATGCATTACCTCCATCCCCTCTCTGTTAATCAGCTCGATAGCTTGAGGCACCAGGCAACCCTGATAGTTTCTATGCGCTTGAGCCGAGCGGAACCACCATTGCGGAAAGAAGTTGTCGAGTACATGCTTGATGTGGATTCTCATATGTGGAGCATGAGGAAAAGCAAGGCTAACTTCTTCAGAATTATGGGTGTCCTGAGTGGTTTGATTGCTGTAGGGAAGTGGTTTGATCAGATTTGCAATTGGAAAAACCCAATCACCACAGTGCTCATCCACATCCTTTTCGTGATCTTGGTACTCTATCCTGAATTAATACTTCCAACAATCTTCCTCTATTTGTTTTTGATCGGGGTTTGGTACTTTCGATGGAGACCAAGGCAGCCTCCCCACATGGACACCCGATTATCTCATGCTGAGACAGCTCACCCTGATGAGTTAGACGAGGAATTTGATACCTTTCCAACCTCTCGTCCTCCAGATATTGTGAGGATGAGGTATGATCGCCTGAGGAGTGTTGCAGGGAGAATACAGACAGTGGTCGGCGATCTTGCAACTCAAGGAGAGAGACTACAGTCTCTGCTAAGCTGGAGAGATCCGAGGGCAACAGCCCTTTTCATTACCTTCTGTTTGGTGGCTGCCATTGTTCTTTATGTGACCCCATTCCGTGTTGTGGCCTTCCTCACTGGTATCTATGTGCTGAGACATCCGAGGTTCCGTCATAAGCTTCCTTCGGTCCCGCTAAACTTTTTCAGGAGGCTGCCTGCAAGAACTGATAGTATGCTATAAAAACTGCCTGGTTCAATCTCCTTCCTCTTTGTTGCAAACTGCTCCGCAATGGAATTGTAGGTTGCAGGTTAGTGATCTTCAGTGTGATATGTAATCTTCAATTGTTTTCTGCTTCTTTTGTTCTTGTATCCTTAGATGTTAGCCTTTGTTGTATTTCTTATTCTGTTAGTTTTCAGAACCTTTTGATCGTGTAATTAGATTAGTGGCAGTAGTAGGTAGTTTGTGATGTGCTTTGGTCCTAAAGTTATGTGCTTCCATTTTTACTGTACTGTTGGCGTTTTAAGTGCATCAGCTCTTATCTCACTGGTTCAGTTGAACCTCCTGGGTATCTGATATTAGGTTATGACTGTATTTTCTTGTGGTTTTCTTATACGTTTTTTCATGGAAACCACCTTAAAATAGGGTCATTTTACAGAAATAACCTTTCATTTTCAATATATACGTAAAACCATCTTCAAAGTGTTTCTGTTCTAATCAACCACCTTCTAGTCAATTTTTTATAACTCATAAAACCAAAAATAACCTTAAGAATGCATGTTTAAGGTACGCGACTTGTATTCTAGATAGACCTACACATTAACAAAGCGAATCACGTTTATTGAATGTGAGCTTTTTAAAGGAATTTTTGAGTTTTTACTAAAAAATTTGATTGGGAGGCTGTTGATTGGAACACAAATCCGCTTTAAAGATAATTTACATATAAATTAAAACTGAAAGTTAGTTTCTGTATAACGATTCTATTTAAAGGTAATTTCTAGAAAAACAAAGGTAAAAAAAAGCCTTTCTTATATCTTGCTCCATATTGAATGACGATGATTTCTGAGCGTGTATGCTGCTCTTGTAACCGGAATTTATGGTTCTCTATGTAATGCTTATTAAAATTGGTGTTTAGAATTTGGGGTGAGGTAGTTAATCATATTAGCAAGGTTTTTTTAAGCATTTCAAGTTGTCTTAAAACTGTATGGAACGTGGTAAAGGAAAACCACAATTTCCTCATGAGGTTAAATATATTCATCTTATTTGGGAGTATTTTTTTTGAAGGAATGTAAGGAAAGGGCAGTAATAAATGCTATATTCATTAACCTCCATTTTATGTAATTTAGTCACCCCCAAATTAGTGTGCAGAGGAAGTAAAAAATTTTGGACTATCATGATACAAATTTAACGGCTACGAAATAGTTTTACTTCATTCTCTCTACTAAACTCCCGGACATTATTATTACTTTTCACCTCACTTACTTTTCCTTTCCTTGTTTCTCCCCTTCTTCTCCTTTACTTTCATCAGTGTGTACTCCCAAACATGGTTAGGTGTGAGGCTGGTGCAGAGCCTGTCTTTATTTGTTATTATTTGGTCTATGATATTCCCCCACTTCATCCTTAGAACTTATCAGGGGTCTCCCCTACTGCATTGGCAGTTGGCATCTGGGCATAGGTAGTAATTAGTTCGCAAAGTAGATGCCTTCACTTTGAGCTTTTATATAGATGATGGGGGCGTTTTTATTCCCTGTAAAAGGCTGCGGCTACCTGAGTCGTTGCTTTATTTTTCTCCCCATCTCTCCCTTTTCTTCATGTTTTTTCTGTCCTTGTGTGCATACATCACTGTTCCGCATCACCTTTTGCTTCCACAAGAAAAAGAAGTATTATATTTATGAGCTTGGTTGATGGCGTGTGTTATTATTTTAGCGTTACTGTCATTGTTGCTACTATAGTTTTTTTATTTTGAGATTGGAACGGGTCGGAAATATTTTGAGGTGACGAGGATGGAACATTTTGTGCTGAAAAAACTAGTGTTGGTATAGTTTCAGATGTTAAACCTCAGTTTTGATAACGAGTTTGGTTGCATGTTAAAATGTATGAAAGATGATGGGAAATAATGCCTAGAAGAGGACAGAGATGACAAGTTTTCCGAAAATTGATAAATCTTCATCCATTTAAGAAGGCTAAATAGCACTTATATGCCCAATTATTTCACCTAATTTTCACTTGTATACTTCCACTTGTATTTGGTAGCAAGAAAATACTCTGAAGTTTGTAAACTTGTACTTATATACCATCCCTTTCTTTGGCGGCACTTAAATACCATAAGGTTTTTACAATTGGCATTTAAATACCATAAATTTTTTTTAAAACTTGCACATAAATACCCTCAATTGTGTAAATATTTGATGGTATTTAAGTGCCAGTTTTAAAAACGTTAGGGCAATTAAGTGAAAGGTTTAAAACCTTTAGAGTATATAGGAGCTGCTAAAAATAAGTGATCGTATATCAGTGCATATTTAGAAAACTTTAGGGTATTGTCTTACTACCAATTACTAATCGGGGTATATAAGTGAAAAGTGGGTGAAACAATAGGGTATATACGTGCTACTTAGCCATTTAAGAACATGGAAAAGTAAACAAATCTTGGCAAAAAAATTATACATTTGCTTTTATAAAAAAAAGGAATTACATTTTACTTGTACACCCAGTCTTCACTATATTTCTGTTAATAATCTGGCATAAAAATGTATGTTTTGTTATAATCTTAGGACCTACGAATCACAAACATCTGGATTGGCAACAAACGACTCACTAGGTTCTCAAACATCACAACTTGTAATTTTTTTCCCAAAGAATCTGAAAAAAATAAATAAAACTGAAGCATGCAATCTTTCGAGTTTCCATCTCAATTTCAAAGCATGCCATCAATTTTCGACGGCAATCGCCGGAAAAAATTTCCAGGTGCCGATGGCATCTTACTCCGAAACCTCGGGTGCCTCATCTTATACAACCCGGCTGCCATCACCACCACCCGAAACGGAACAACGTGCAAAACTACAGCCGCCAGTAAGCAGAAAACCATGAACAAGCAAGTTGCCCGTGGATCGCGCCAGCTCAGCAACCCGCGCATCCGCTCCCCCTGCGTCGCCACATCTCCGGCCACCGCTTGCACCCTCCCTGCCACCGTCCTCAACCTATCATACCTGCGTTTACCAAAACTCATGGAAGCTGATGTCCAACATATATATTCTAGAAAGATATTAGCTATTTATTTTCACCCGAACTTTTTCGTGCGCGATATAGAATGCATAGAACTAGTGTAGTCTAATTGCGAAGGAAATGAACACTGCAATGTGTTGGCTTTTTTTTTTCCTAGTGAAGCCAATTCCGTTAGTTTTTCCTCGTGCGTGACTGTTTTCGTTGGATTTTTTTCAAGAGTTAGTGCATTTTCGTTGATTTTTTCCCGGTGGAAGCGGGGCGTTTCTTTGAGTTTTCCAAATGTGAGAGCATTTATAAAATATCCTAAAAATTTGACACAAATCAGTAAGTGGTCTTTAAGATAGGGTCTGAGCATAAAGGATATTTTCTTTGATTTTGCCTAGCGTGAGTAATTGTTGTTGATTTTTCTATAATATTTTCAAGATTCAGTGCGTTTTAATTGATTTGTTCGTAGTGTCAGAGAGTTTTTAAAGTGAGAGCATTTTCGAATTTTCTAAAAATTTGACACATAAACCAAAAGTTCGGAGTTATCATTTTGTCATTTAAACCTACTCTATATATGACGATATGGGATGTAGCCACGTCGATTGAGGGGCCTGTTTGCTTACCCAAAAAAAAAAAAGAAAAAGAAAAGTATATTCTAGGAAATCATATCCAATAACTCTTTTCTTTCTTGTGTTTGGTTCTCACTAAGAAACGTAGAGCATGAGGTGACACTCTCTTATTGACTGAATTGATATTAATTCTAGGAACCCATTTCATAGTTTTTTTTCTTCCTTTTTTTCTTCTTCTAGGAAATGGCTTGAAACCATTTCTAGATATTTCTTCAACCTATTTACATTTATTAGATGTCTAAGAAATTAACCAAACAGCCCCTAAGAGAATAGAAGACCTCTCTATAATACAATGAAATATTGAAGAGCCTATCTACAACACATTGACGTTAAGCTTATAACCGCTGGGTACAGAGAGAGAACTCAATTACGGATTGACCCCCTCTAGCATTGCCCAGTTGTGGATAGACCCCTTAGTTTCATTGGTGCAGATAAACCCTCTATAGTATTCGCCCAAGTTTGAATAGATACCCTCTTTTTTTTTGTTGACTCTTTTAAGAGTCAAAATAATTACCAATTGGGAGTCTCATCTACATAAGGGTGGATCTACCTAGGGAAACTGGTGTCACGTGACAACAGTTCCCTCGGGACACAACCAAAGCCCACTTTAAAAGAATAGCCGATTGTTAGCATGAATCAACTAGGAAAGTTCAACTACTTTAACAAATTGAAACATAGATGGAAAACGATGATAATAAGAATACAATGAAGTATTTAGTAGAAAATAAATAACATTTTACTACAAATAAGCTCGAGTAAGCTGGAACTAGAATCTATTAAAATTTAAATAGAAAAATTAGATTTTTAAATTGGTTCTCTGATTAAAATTCAACATTTCATTAAACTAAAGCAACAATTGTCAAGAACGAATATGAAAACTAGAATGAAGTCTTGAATCTAAGTAGAGGAGAGGGATTGCAATCGAAATTAGTAAAGTGGCACCACGTGGCTACGAGTATTGTGGAAAGAGCTTTTCTGAGAGCAGGTTGTGAAAAATGATCATTAACTCAATAATTAATTATTGATAATATATTGAGAAAGATGTATTTGATTGTATTACTAATAATGCAATATGCACCTTTTGTAAAATTTGAAACTCGTAAAAAGTTGTAAAACTTTTATTTATTAGTTACATGGTGACACCACGTTTCAAAAATCCTGGATCCGCCACTACATCTACACCAATAGAACTACAGGGGACCCATCCTCCGGTATAAAACTAGTTGGTATCTCTTTTAAGAGTAATAATTAAAAAAAATCTCTCAGGTGGTATATTCGCCTCCTTAGAACTATAAGGGATCTGGGCGATACTTCAGGGGCACGTATTTGCAATTACCCTTAAAAAAAAGTTGTGACACTAAAAAGACGGAAGTCACGGAACTGCATTTTAAGCTACACGTGCTAGAAATTCATACCTCATCCTCACCAATTCCGGCGACCTGGTCGTCGGATACGTATCAAACTCCTCATCAAGCTCATCCGGGCTCGCCGCCTCCGCCCACGACAGCCGCACGTCCACCTCCGCCGGCCCCCGAGGCCGACCCCTATACCTCCACACCCCAATCACGACCATATACATAAACACCGTCGGCAATATCAGCTCCGGGCATCTAACCAGTATAAGAAACAAAACGTGCACAAGAACAGTTGTGATCGGTTTCGACCACCTGCACACCTCCCTGAACCATCCGATCGCTCCGATCGCCCCCGACAAGAGAGCTGTTATCCGAAAGAAGTTCGCCTTGCTCCGCCTCATGCTCCACAGTTGCACGTCGCCGTCTAACATATACTCAATCACTTCCTTTCTCAATGGTGGCTCAGCCCTGCCAAGCCTCGCTGCGACGATGCTGATCGCTTGGTGTCGAAGACTGCTGATCTCGCTCATCGTGAAGGGATGCACATAGTGCATCTTCGGGAGGAGCGGCTCGCTGTAGAGATGGATCATGTTCGCATAGGATATGCACGTGAACCGCACCGATAGCTGGAGCTCGCCCATTTTGTGCACTCCTGTGGCCGCCGATGGCTGAAGAACTAATAGAGGGTAGGACTTGGTATGCACCTTGCCGGACTGTAGAGTCGACAGTCGGATTCGAATCTTTCCGAGTCTTGAATCTCTGCCAACCACAGAGAGATTGCAGTTGTCGAACACTGCGATGGTGATCACTGTGCACGGGTCAAACACGTCCCAAGTGTACTGCTCGTTCCAGTCTGGACTGAACGATCCGATGATTGTTCGCGTCCGAACCCATTTCTGACCGTACCGTGCGACGCAGTAGGCATCGGTCTTGCCTCTGGCCTTCATCGGTACTAAATTCTTGGCGCCGAGAATTCCAAGTTCCAAAACGCCCACCGGTGGCTTCCATAGTTGCCGGGAGGTAGGCTGAGTATCACTTACGTAAACCATGGCTTCGTCCATGACGTGATAAGCTCCTTCGAGGCAGACCCGAAGGTGGATTCTGCTCGCGAATCTCATCTCTCTTCTAGCATCATCTTCGAATAGGCATAGGCCGAACTTTTCTATATCGAACCATCTTGAGTTCACTATAGGTTTGTGATCGAGTCTCTTTTCGAAGACTGATAACGGGAGGGCTAGCCTCCCGAGTACTTCGTCCTTCACTGGGCTGACACGGTCCTCAACGGTGAGGACTAGTTGATCCTCGAAGGGCTCGGCAGCGACAAACATAAACTCTTCGTTCCATAACAGGTTGGCATTGGCCGTTAACGGGCAAAACCTGGTCTTGTGAACCTGGTTGTTGATTTGGGCCTTGACGAAGAGTTCAGGACGGTGATTCCAACTGTTCGGTTGAATATCCTGTGCTTCGATTATGTTGACGCGAAGATACCAAAGCTTAGGCGATACATACACCTTTGAGCGTATGTTGAGAGCTCCTCCATTTTCGACAAAAGAAGCAGAATCAGAATGCCAGGCCTCGGAAAACGCCTCATCAGCCTGTGTCCCCATCCAGACTGCCAACATTATCTCTCCTCTTGCCTAAACAAGAAAATTTAGTGGATGTTCAGTTCAAATATCAATCCAACGTGTTAAAGAGTTTTCATCCTCACCTTGCCATCTCCTTGACGGTCAAGCAACCGATACCAATGAGGCGCCAATGGGCTATCGGGAGGAACCCTAGCTGGGACCTCATTGAGATCGAACACCACCCTACCAATATGCTCATCTTGGCTCGCCATCTCCTTGTCCTTCAAATACACCTCCAGCGTCGAAGACTGGATGCTGTTCTTGGAGAAGGCAAACACCTGGTTCCATTCAGGGTTCGGCTTCCTGTCGAAATGCTTCGTCGTGCCTCTGTAGTTGCCGAGCCTCACCTCAACATAGGGGTTGCAGGGTTGCCCGGTGATGGAGCTCAGCTGAAGGTTTCGGGCCTTTGCGACTCTGACATAGAGATACTGCATTTGATGGACTAGGTCGTAGGATGTCATCATGGCCCATTGATCGTCAGAAGATGGGCTTGCGCATATTGGGCTGTAGGTGGCAGGCTGATTCCCGCGGGCTCGGAGCTGCATGGGTTATCTCAAAGACTGAAAGGAGCAGTATTAATAGCAAAATCTCTAACAATCCCTTGATTCGAAGACATTGACGAGTATTAGAAGTTTGAATCCTTACCTTGAGTGAGGAAGTGAAGGTTGCACTGTGGAATGATCCTCTTGTCGCTGTCACTGATATGATATTGGACAGGACATGATTCTTTAAGCTTCCATCTGCAAGAAACCTGAACCCTGATGCTGAAGCAACGTTTGGATGAAGCTCAGTAGGAGGAAGAAAGGAATAGTTACTGCTCTGATATATCATGTGAAAGTCCAGCTTTTGCTTCCAATTGAAGCATGAAGAAGAGTATGTATACCTTGATTTTATTTTTATCCTTTTCTTATTTGAAGAGCAATATGCTAAAAAGGCAAGGGAACCGGAGTTTGCATGAAAGAACAAGGAAAATAAAGGTGAACAGATCTTCATCAGCAGAAAGCAGACAGAAAGATTCCAGTTGAGGAGCATTTCAACTTTCAGCAGGCAATTCAGTTTAAATTAATCACAACACAAACCCAAATGTTTCAGTTTTTATTCCAGGTTGAATGGAGAGAATTTGTTTGTAACAAATTTTCAGCTACATAAGAACTGCTCAGGTGAGCTCCCCCTAACCCTTACATATTGAAGCAATCTCTGCCATGATTTTAAGTTAGGTATACATACTAAAACAGACAAAAATAATAATGGCCTGCACATGAAAATGCAACAAAAATCCACAGGACAAAGTAGTTTGTGAGCAGCCATTTATTAATCAATTTATGGACTGAAGATCAAGATGGTTTCAAACGAGCTCCCTGCTTCGAGCTCTCTGCTATACGCAGCATCAAAATTCCAACCACTTCGAGCCATCGAGTCAAAATTTTGATGACTGAATGTGATTCATACGTTAAAAGTTCCCTCATATCCTGCTAATTCTTCACTGAACATTCTTTGGCCTTTGCTTCTGCTTCTTGGAATCAAGAGAAGCCAACCCAGATCCCAAGCCAACAGGAGCTCGTTCTTCAGCAGATCCATTTGTGCCCTTGTCACCTATAACAGCACCGTTCGATGCAAGGCTCTTACTAGAGTCCTTAGTTTCAGTTGATTGAGAAGCTTCAGTAGCAGTTGAGGTATTATTGATGATGCTAAGGAGTTGTGTAAGTGGCAAAGATTGGACGGGAGCAACATTTTGACGAACAAGAAGGCCCCTTGCAGCTGCTTTCTTCCGAACTTCTGCAGCAGCCTTAGCAGCCCTTTCATCTCGTCCTCGAGAAATAGTCTCTCCAATTAGGGCAGCATTAAGAGATTTGTTCAATGATGAAGAAGTGGCATTTGCAGACCCTGCGTTTGTGGCTTGTAGTGCTTGTACTAGGTTAGGATGAGCCTGATAAAGGATGGAAAGAAAAAGAATCATTTGACGCCAAGCTGGATAAATCTCAGAATTTTAAGTTTTAGGAAAGTATAGAAGTCATACTGTTAGAACTTTTCTCTTCCAAAATAAAAGATTGGGGATAGTATCTATAATCTATCTAGCAGAGAGAATAATGGCCATCAGTTATCATAGGAAACTTGTCCCTTTTGCCTGAAAGCTAAATGCATTTAATCTCTCGTTTCTCCATTCTGTGTGTTGTGTGCGAGGACCTGTTTTATGCTAGCAGTTTCCTTATTTAAAAAAAATATTTCTGCAACCATATATCCAATTTAAAGCCGAAAGGCATCAAAACTACAAGATCTTTGGTATATCTATGTGGAGATTCATATGGACCTGTTGAGCATCAAAGAAAAATGTGACTTACCGCCAAGGAAGAAGTCTCCTCCAATGTCAGAATTTATCATGAACGTGTGTTTTGAGTGCACTAATATGCAAAATCAAAACACTTAGTTTTTCTATTTGACAAAAATTTTGAATATTGAAACAGCCTTGTCGGTCAAACAGAAGAAACACATCAATGTTGTTATTTAATGGATTTTAGTGACCAACTGTCTTAACATTAAAATTTAATCAGCAAAAAGAACTCACAAGTGGATGAATTCTAATTACTTATATTAAGTGTATATCCAGTTTCTTTACATTTGTGTATTAATCACTTTTTTTAGAAACTTTAAAACCAGAGATCTAAAAGACATTCCGATGTTTCAACAATTAAGCATGGAAGCTCTCTTGTCGCATCACCAGAGATCAGCTAGAGAAGTCAGAAACCACTGTTCTTCAGCAACTTACTGGAAAATATTTGCACAGAGTTCAAGAAGCATCAAGTTCATTCCACAAATATAATGATGAAAAGAACAAAATGTATATACCTTCAAAATATCGACAGCCTTTTGGGCAGAACTCAATGACTGTCCTTTCTGCTTCTGTGCATTAACCTGCCAGAAAAAGAATCGCACGTCACTGGGCCATAAACCCTATTTGAATGCATCTGATGTCCCAAAACATCTAAAGTTTTGAACACTAATTGTCATGTTCATTAGAAGTGGTTGGTATCTGACATATACTTACCATCTATCCTTGTACGACGTGGACAAACTAAAATCTAAAGGAAAATGGTGCATTTCTTAGAAGTCAAGGTATTGCATCAGAAGACAGTAGCAATAGCTGAAAAATCACATATTCATGCAGAGATATACAAAAATAAGTCTACATGGCATGTGGTCTAGCAGAAATCTCATTTCAATGTCCAATGGGTACCAGTAAACATTGTATTAATTAGGTAAAGGTGTCATCAAAACATAATCCATTAAGCTAGCTGTCTTTAAATCAAACATTCTCAAAAATTCTCACAACATTTAAGCTTTTGCGGACACTTTTAAGCTTCTAACCTAATTTTCCTAAGTCACGTTCCAGCAAAAAGATATAATTAATTGCATAGGATTTTCTGATGACCTATCCACAAGTAAATCCATATTTTTTTTTGGCTTCCATTCAAATATTTCAAGATGATGTTTCCTCAATTTTATCTTTGACTGAACAATATTATGTTCAGAAAGTTCTAGTGAAAAAAAAACCCACCATAAGTTTGAGAATTCAACATACTGGAGAAATAGAAGGAAATGTAGGCTACCTGCATCTCGCGCACTTGAAAAGTCTTTATCCAATTCTCTGATTCCCGCGTCCGGGAGTCTTCCTCCCCAAGTTGTCTAGAAAGTATATCATAAGTTTTCTTCTCATGCTGAAATAGAAAAACAACAAATTGTTACCACATAGGGAAACCAACAAAAAAAGGGCAAAAAACATGTGCCGAAGACCAAGATACATACCTGAAGAGAGAGCTTGTATGCTCCCATACAGTTGAATGCAATTGCAAGAGCATGGTAACAAACAGCAGTTTGAATATGCTCAGGACCAAGAAGATGCTCATTCTTCTTCAAGGCTTCCTGCAAATATCTCAGTGCAGTATCCATTTTCCCAAGATCCTGGTACATCATTGCAATGTTTATGAAAGTTGCTGCAACATCAGGATGGTCAGGACCAGATGACAGGCTCAACAACAACAATGTTCGGGACATATGACGAAGAGCCAGTTCTGTTTGAGTAAGGCCATGGTAGAACAAAGCCATGTTCCCGTAACTGAAATCAACAAAAATCAAGGAACAGTTAGTTTCAAACAAATAAAATAAATAAAACTATCAAACAATATCAAAGCAAAATGACCAAGGATAAGACTGTACCTGTGGGCTGTATCAGGGTGATCAAGTCCAAGGCAACGCTCATTTATGATAAGCTCTTTATGTTGCTGTACAATGGCTCCAGCCAGGTCGCCTGCATGATATAAGACCATAGCTAGATACCTGAAAGTTGAGATGTATGCACCATCAAGTCTGAACATGTGACATAGGGAGAGAAAATTTGTTTCTGGTATGCACTTCTGAAAAGGAGAGTTTTAAAAAATTCAAATCTTAACTTATTGCTGGATGATTATGTAGAGGGACAGATATGAATAACAGATCAAGTAATGAAAACTAATGTGATCCTTTTTGAGGTGAAAAAATTGGGGAACCTTTGTATTAGTGCTAAATGCAAAGTTAGAAGTCCTTCATAAGTTTTTTAAAACATGGTTTGCAATCAAGATCGTCATGCCACCATCAACAATGCATGATGAACACGCAAAGTTGCCAATCGGTAAAAGCAAAGACTAAACAGTTAGAAAATTCTAAGAAAATATAGACCATAGTGCCCGCAGCCAGCCTGAATCACATAACCAATTCAAGAAATGGCCCTACAGGACAAAGCCCCTCATATCTGGGTTTCTCTCCATTCACAGGCACCTCTGGCAAAACAATATTAAACATCCAAATTTCACAAATTAGCAATTATTTCAGCGTTGTATTTACTTACGAAAATAATAGGAACACAAATTCATGAAACACAGCTTATCAAGAACATATCATAGAACAGACAGTTTTTAGTTTTCTTAAATACATTCCTTGTTCATAACACGAGCTTCTGCGTAACATGATGGCTTCAAATTTATAAAATAAATCAAAGAAAACAATGTATTAATTACCGGCAACAATTAGCGACCTCTCGATGCATTGGACCTGTTACCTGTATTAAATTTCTTCAAACTTTTAGGAACTTTGACGGTGTGTAGTTACAAAATATAGAGGTGAAGAAACAGCATTGCTTACTTGTTGAAGAATGGCAAATGCTTCAGAGAAGAGAGTGTAGGCTTCATTCAACATTCCCTATAAAATAAGGAGCATCTTAAACCATGACATTCATAACGAGATTCGCAACACACTAAATACAAACTGAACACTTGCAGAATGATATTATAGCAGAATAATTGGCAATGTATCTCATTTACTGAAACTAGTATACCTCAGCCAGCCGACTTTTTCCTGCTTCCATGAGATCCCTTGCTTCAGAACAAATTGGAGCTGAATGTTTTATGACAGGCTGGAGGTTTAGGATATCTGAAGTTTGAAATGGTAATGCGGAACCAAGATCATATTTCCGTGATGCAACTGTTATGCCTACCTGTTAGGAGCCAGGAAAGTTGAGGTATATGACATTTGAAATGTGAGTCTGGACTATAAACATGATGCTTGTCAGATAAAGTAGTTTAATTATGAATTTATCACAATTTTAAGCTGCCTCCAGTATCAAGCGTAAAACATGTGACTAGAGCTAAACAAGACTATAAAAAAACTACAAACAAATGTTGAAAGATTTTTATTATGGACATTGAAATATAATTTAAAAAAGACACTGGAAGCTAATTTTTGAACAAGTAACTATTTGGAGAAAAGTTTTATTTGCATTATGCAATATGAAAAAGGCCCAGACCTTTTGGCATAGATTTCTGACAACAGAGATCTTCTTTACTCGTGATTTTGCATCATCAGGCAAATCAAACTACATTCAAAGAAGAAACATTAAAACAAAATTATATATAGAATCTATCAGGGGTGGATTTTCCTCAAGGGCTGCAACCTGGTTCAACATACCTGATATTTGACTTTGGCAAATTCCTGAATGTGTGACCAGATTTCTTCAGAAGTCAAACACATGTATGCAGATTGATTTGTCCTAGATCCATTACTCCACTTAATTTTCCCTGAAGTTGACTTACGTGAAGATGGAAAGTTTGAGCGGTCCTGTCAAATCAAAAGCAATAATCAACTATTTTCCCTTCACTCCTAATTATGCTCACTATTACAGGTATTCAACATAGTTCTTTGCCTTCTTTTCCCACAAAATATAAGGAAAAGAAATTGGATAGCAAACAGAGAGATGCGAAGAAAGAGAGACAAGGGATTCAAAGAAACATTTAACAGTCAAGTTACCATAAAAAAAGCCTCTCAACAAAATAGTTAATTCGAGTGTAAGGAGGCAAGTTTATCTATAAAGTTTACATCCCTCTTACGTATATGTACTACTAAAAGTATGGATAACCATTTATACAAAGAACAAGCATCCTAAAGGACCCAAACGATAAAAACGTCATAAGCAAACCCAGATGCAAGGGGGCATATATAAATGCCCTAGAAGCTGAATTAAAAGACACAGGTTTTCAGTTTTTGTGATACCTTCTTTTGGGGTTTTTGTTGCAAATTGTCAGCGACACTTTTCTCACTAGCAGGTAATACATTCCCAAGAAAACAATTGAAGAAATGTGAGATTGCTGGTCCAAGATCATGATCTTGGGAATCTCTGAGTGTGTCCTGGCCAATCATGAAAAAGTTGTGAGACATGATGAAGTGCATTATAGTAAAAAAGTATAACTGATTCTCCAGAAATACATTCACATGGCTGTTATTTCTCAGTAAATTAAGATCACTCGCAGGGTTATATCCTCAAACTAAATCATCGAATTTCCATTGAAGGCACTAGAACCAGGTTATGACTACAAAAATTACTCATGCTCAATGGAAATATGGATTGTTAAAGTCTGTAACCATTACACCAAAACTCCGAAGTTGTGGTGAGGGTTCTGGAATAAATTTTTATATTCTAACATGCCCCCACAAGTTGAGCGCCCTAGTTATGGGTTGAAACACGGACTCACACAGCGGTGCCAATTTTTAGAAAATCCACTTAAAATTCGTGGCCAGTGGGATTTGAACCTAGGTTGCTCTAATACCATGTTAGTCTCTAGCCATTACACCAAAAGTCCAAAGTTGTGGCGAGGGTTGAGGGATATATATTTTATATTCTAACATGGATATAAGCCAAAAACACAGTAATGGAAAGACTTGCTCACCTTAAGGATATGTTTCGCCGACCTAACAATGATCTCAGTGGTACATAAATCCCATAAATGAGGCAGATGTTTGGTCATGTTAGCTACCTGAGTAACACAATAAATCCAATCAGTTAGTAAAAACACGACAACATTTTAGGGGACTCATAGGTAAAAGGAGATGCTTACCTTTCCAAGGTAGCGGACATTTATCCCATAAAGGTGAAGGTTATCAGTCAATGTTTGGCCATCCATTGGTGAAATCTCAAGATTACACAGATCATGGACAAATTTTGGAAGAGCAACATCTGTAAGATATGAACCAGCCTTTCTCACACATGCTTCATCTGCAGCAATCTCCTGTAATAGATGAGGGAAAATTTGAGGGTTATAGACGAAGAGATTGTGAAAATCAGATATGTAAAGCACAATTAATATAGAAACCAAACATTAAGAATTTACCTCTTCACTGCCTCCCAGTTTAAACTCCGTAAGGACATTGGGATTCAAAAGTACTTCTGCAGAGGGTTTGCAAGTGTCATCCATAGCAGAAGCACATTCTTCACTAGCCTCTTTATGCACATTGGTTGATGTCTCCTGCAGAAAGAATAATAAGTTTATTTGAACTAAGCTTTTTACCATGAGAATGGGGTTTGCTATGGCACACAAGGAATTTATTGTCAACCTGACAACCTACATTTTTAAAACTTGGTACCAAATCCTCTCCGAGGTACCTTTACAGTTCAAGGTCATGAAAAAACAATCTGCCAAGATTCAAGCAGACTAAAAAGATTTTGGAGAATTAAATGTGCTATAAGCAATTAGATTTAAACCCGAAGGCGCTAATAAACCTAACAAAACCAAATAGAACATACTCTCAGCAGATAAATCAAACTAAAATCCAAAATATCTCAAATCGGTATCTACTTCAAATTTTCAGAACTCACTGTGAGATCAGCAATAGTATTTTGAGAATCCGGTGCTACTTGAACTTCTTCAGTCACAGCTTGAGAGGATGCCTTTGTAGCTTCATCCTTGCTCCCATTTAAATGTAGTATAATCAGGAAGAGAACATGAATTACCATTAAAATACTATGAATGAGAATAAAATGTGAGAATACCTGGCAAAACGAAGTGACAAGCTCGGACCTCAAAACACAAAATCGAGATCCAGGTCCAGTGCAGTTTGAATCGCGAGGGGTTACCCTCATCAGGTCCAAAAGATAATGCCTAAACATCAGAAGGAAACATGAAAAGGAATAAAAACCAATAGATGAACTTCAAAACATACCAGTTATTGTAAAACTAAAGATTAGATATCAGTAAGATGTACTGATTTATTGCCCCTTGGAAACATGATAAGCATAAGTTAGCCCCTCACACGCGCGCATTCACGCACACACTACCACACCGCGAGCCCGCACACGCATGCACACACAACCTGGTATTAAATCTTTGGAAGAGAAGCAAAACCTGCAGTAATCCACAGAACCTCACATGTGCGTACACAAGGCTGCACGTGCATAAATGCACGTATGGACAAATCCATGGATGTAAGGGAATTGGGAAATTATTTGATGTTCCTACGAATAACCAACTCAGTGTTCTCCTAAATGTAGAATGTCATTCATTATGGATGTTTATATTTCTTTATTATGATCGAACACAATTGTCGATCTAATGCCTGAATTATAGGACCTAAATAGTCGATACATGATGAATGATCCTATCTTTTACTGATCAGAACTCCACTAAATACTAAATACTTGCGAAAAACCAATTTCCTATGCCCATAGATGCAGCATGCCATCATCATGGATGATTATATTTCTTCATCCCGATTAAAACAGGATTTTCGTCCTAACGCCTGAATTATAGGTCCTAAATAGTCGATACATGATGGGTGATTACTGATCTAAGCTTCACTAAAAGGTCTATGATATTTGAAATATTGTCATGTCTTGTCCATTTTTAGTACATCTCGTATGTTTCAAGTATGTAGAACTCCTGATACTTGAATGATAATTTTTGTATTGCACATGCTAAATGGAACGCAACATTCATATTACCTGAATTAAACCCTCAATGTACATGAATTTTGCTCACGGATCTCTTTGATGTATGTAGATCATAGTTAACCAAAGCAAACCTCAAGTTACATCCTTTCTTTTGATCTTCTTTCATCTTACTTCTTTTTAGTTCCTCGAGATGATCAGACCATTTAAACACAATGTCGCCTGTTCAAATGAAATATAGACAGGCTGTAGATGGGCCTTAATAATTTGGTGGCCCATCTTAAGATCTAATCTTCTCTATGATGTTTCTGACCGCCTGATGCATGTAACCAAGGTCTCCAAACTGCATATTTCATCTTTTAAGTTTTAGAGCGCAAAGATCATGAACTGTGAGAACGACAGACAGGATGAATCTGGCATTGGAATTATAACCTAGGTGAAGAACTGGCTCCGAGTTCTTTGACAGCATGTATATTCACAATGATGGGCTGACAACTATAGAGAAATACAGCAAAACCATACAGTAGAAAAGGAAATTTTCAGTAAATCACACGAGTCCCAGCAGCCCCTCTGTGCTTCCTACAACACAGGTGCTCAAAGTCACATGCAAGTGAGCATATGATTGCAGTGAGTTACATCAATCCTCCCTAACCCTGCAGTCCCACTGCCCCCCACCAAACCAACCCCCCCCCCCCCCAAAAA
>JBAKGM010000233.1:36934424-36946913 GCA_037177215.1 Asparagus racemosus
CACACACAAACAAAAAAAACCAGTCAAATGAAGCTCAACCCTGTAATTATACGTGTAATGCAGACAAAAATACACTTTTGAGAGGCAAAAAAAAAGCTCACAGTGATTAGTGAAATGATTAACTCAATGTTACCTGTCATCACTGCCAACAATACCCTTGCATTCCACTGGAGCAGCTAATTTGACAACATTGCCTGAACCATCTACAACAGTGTGTTCCTTCAAATGGAGATTTTTAGCAGCCTCTAGTACCTAGGAAATGAAGAGAAAGTTAAGATTCCATGCAAAGCAAAGATGAAGTACAACATCATTCTACAAAAAGGAATTACACAAAGAAACTTATGTGACTAAATTTAGCAGATTAAGGATTTCACATAAAATATCAAATGCAATTTAACTAAAAGTAAAGGGAGTAAAAATAAAAGAACGATATTAAACGCAAGGTACTGATAAATCATAAAAGTAAATCAATTCATCTTCACTCTGATTTTACAAGGCACCCTATACCCCCACTTAATAGAAATCGACCTTACTACAAATCAATCACACATAAAGTTGAAAAAAGTCAAATCAAATTCAAACCACTTGATCCTAACAACAAAAAAAATCTAAAGACTAGACTAGTTTTACAAATTAAAAGTTGAAAAGCAACTGAATTAAAAACTAACACTTCAACGATATTTATCCCAACTAACCCAACGGGAGGTTCGCCATAGCAATACTATTGTTTGTTCGCCATTACTGTCGAAAAGCAAACATAGATCTAGAAAATAAAGATAAAGGCATGGAGCATCTAATTAAGTTGAGGAATTCAATGAATTTTTTGGTATGACCTACTGAGTGAAAGATTCAGTTTTGGTGTCATCGGGTTCAAAAAAGGACCAAGACAAATGGATGGCAGATGTTAATAACGTCTGGAAAGGGTTCAAAAAAAGACCCAACATAAATAGGATTTCGTGAAAAGTTCTGAAATGAAAGAAAGAACGATGAGTAGATACCTAGATAGGAATGAGTGATGCATGTAGCCACTAGGCTTATTTGAAGTGGTATGAGTTCTAATGTAAATAGTTGCTATTTGAATAAGTGGATCTATGAAGTTACCACTTACTCCAGTCCTAACGCTGAGGGGTTAACAGAGGCTAATGAAAAAAGAAACAGCATTCACATACCCATCAGAGCTGAACGTTAGAGAATTGATTGCCTGAGAATTTCCTACCTCTGAAGTTGATCTTTCTAAATGAATCACTATTCATGATGGTGGTTTAAAAAAAAAGAGTAAAGCAATCAGTAAAAACACGTGAAAAAGTTCTTGAGTTATTAATTTGTTTAATGTTATCCATACAAGAATAATTGTGAAGCTGCTGAATTTAAGTAGAACACAAAAACATGAAAGAATAACAGGTTTAATAATTATTGACTAATGAGCGACCCCCCCCCCCCCCCTGGTAGATTCCGACTAAACATAAATTGTATGATCTAAGCAGGTAACTCACAACCAAACAAACATCTCACCTTGGAATGGAAGGATTCACTCCAACATATTTTCTTTCCGTTGTCAACAGAACCATATAGAAGGGAGTCTGATTTATCACCTTGAAGGATGCCAGGTATGATGCTCTGCAGGGGTATATAAGAATGAAGAGAAAAATTAACAAGAAAAACATGTTTGCTATAAAGCAGACAGCTAGTTAGAAATACAATGCCATAAAAATTAGGAAACGATGCAGAATCCTGATCATTTCCAATAATCCCTATCCCAACCCAATGGAACAATTACTCACTGGTACAGGACACACGTAACCACACAAGCAGAAAAAAGAGCAAAATATCCATACAAAATCCCCTGCATTGAAATCAATGTGTATCAACTGTGGTTGCATTTTCATATATCCCAGATGTATCCACATGCCGCTCGATTGTAAGACATGGAAAGATGCTCCGACATATTTTCTTTACAATGTTGCGTATATATTGGAATATCAGTCTCCCTAGCCCTCACTCTAAAAAGAAGAATAGCATATGAAGGCATAGTACTTCCATTGTACCGTGTAAAAACTGGCCACAGAGCCAAAAGAATATATGCACCAGAATAAATATCAAATAGACAGATGCGTGGTGGCTACTGATGACTCTTCTATCTATAGAGAGCCATTATTTGTTGAGCCCACAGCTTCCAAATGAGTAATAGACAAATTAGTTGGACAATTCAAATAGGTACGTTAGAAACTATATCATGCAGTAACAATACGTCACAGGGAAAACAAATGTCAATTAAAAGAATTGAATAGCATTAGAAAATGGCTTTTATGTCAAACCTGTGCCACTACTCTATGCCCTCTGTAATCAACTATTGCCATGGCAAGATTATAAAGCCCAGGAACATCGGCTTCTTGGTAAGCTCTGGTTCCTTTTAAATCATTATTAGCAGAAGCATATGTAGCTTGCTCACTGTCAGCAATTTGTGTATCACTGGCAGCGGATAAGTTATCATCAACAAGACCCTCGGTTTCCGTTCTTGCACTGCCATACACATTGGTTTCACCATTGCACCCACGATCTGAAGTACTGGAAGCTTTCACAGAGGAAGTAGGTAAAGGCGCTGAACTTTTATGATGCACTGCAACTTTAGAAATAGTACTAGTTTGACCTTTAGATATCAGTCCAAGGTCTGCATCGATGGCGAAGCTAAAGAATATGTTGTTGTGCACATACCTGAAAGCAGAACAAGTAAAAACAAAACCACATTATTTCCTACTCAAACCAAATTGTTGTCAAAGACATAGCATATGCATATATATTATCTCTATACTAATCTTTAGTGTAAAACCGAAACATAGAGGCAACATTATTAACACGGACGGATATTCAGTAAGCAGTAGCAGTGTGATTAGCACGGAAAGAGTAGCTGATATAGCTCTAGAATGAAGTCTTCAGTATATAGTCGTGACATAGAAAAGAAAGAGAAATGTGAGCAAGCTAACAGGAAAGTTGTGACACTAATGAATGTGATGAAAATTTCAGTTTTTAACCAGAAGGAGACAATTGAACACATAGTAAACTTTTCTCTATTTCATCTCAGTCCGCAAAGAAATGAGGCTATGCAAACAATGGTTCAATGACTTTTTGATGTTTCAATTTCAGAAAAATCTTCATTTCATCTCATGTAGCCACATAAGACTGTTTATAAGGAATAGGGTTTCTTTGCTCCCAAGTTTCCTGGAAATGAAGAGCTGGAAGTAGAATATAAATAGGCGGCAATTGTTAGGAATTCCTTCTAATTGCTGGCATTCAGGTGAAAATTTTAAATTAATTCAAAGTCTGATTTGATTTGTGCACAATACTCACAGATTTCATTTTATTTTCTTAATGATAATCTCCCACATCACTCATGAATCTTCAATCTCATTGAAGAAGAGTCTAGGATTCTAGTCCCAACTTCATTACAGAGAGTATAACTGTTATAGATGGAATTGATGTAAAAGAAGATGACAAATGGAAGTTCTACGTTTGACTTACAGTTCAAAAATGATTTCAAAATATTCTGTATTTATGTAATGAATCATTCCAACTTGCTAATTTGAAAGTGCTGGTCAAGTTAGAAACTGGAACCAACTAGCAGTGTAGAAAAATTTCAGCCAGTACTACGCAGCAGGAAAAAAATGCCTTGAATCCTGTTACTAAATTCACCAGGTAATAGGCATATATTGCAAGCATCTTGAAAATATCAGATGCTCTCATGATTCATGAAAGGTTAAAAGTGGAAAATGTACAGTGTGATGGACAAGTAATTGCCATTTAGAAACTCCAAATTGAATACGTTCAGAAGATCAATAAGAACTAAGTACAGTCTATTGGGCTGACAAGTACCAGCGATAAAAAATTTCAAACTATAACAAGTATTCGGACGATATCAGATGATCCTGGACAGAGCTTCGTGATTATCAAATTCGCCGTATTACATATTTGAGGAAAACAAAAAAGTACACACAATACAGAAACTACATGTGATGATCATTTTTCATGTTCAGGATTGCAAACTGCACAAGGTCAATAGTTCATCCTGAAAGGTCATAGGATGCAATGGAAATGCCCTATAATGAACTAATCCTGAAGAAAGTACAACCATTTAATTGCAGAGGAAAATAGAACATAGAAGGGAATTTCTGTAGATTTTCTAACAAATAGGAACATGGCATTTGAAGCAAAAACTTCTAAGCAGACTCACATATGGAAACACTCTGGATCCGTTGGATTAATAGGAGGAATACATTTGCTGATGACCCCAATTGCACCATTAGTTGCCGCATCGACAAAATCACAAGTCACTTTATATAGAGCACGATCACGCAAGATCCTGAAAAATGAAACCAAATAAGTGATGCAGTAATTGTTTTGACAGCAGAAGACAAGAAAATAAAACTATTGAAAATCTTAAATTGACCAGAGAAACCAAGATTAGTGGATAATATCCTCACAATCAACTTAACTGCCACAACAATAGATAGCAAAACACAATTAAACAAGCATAAAATAGAACTAAAAGGAATAACATACCTTTCATGAAGAGTTGTGTGAGGAAACTCACGACAGGATTGTAATTCCTCATTCCAGTCTCTCTGCATGCCAATTAGTTCACTTCCGTAAGAAAGAGAGAATGCATCCTCTGCTCTAGCTGCATCACGCTTATGATCTGCAGATGGTTGTAATCATGGAGTTTATAGTTTATAGAAGTCAATGTGTGAAAAAGCTTTTTTAAAGCTCGCTTCAAAAATTTTTGAAGCGTGACACTTCAAAACTCAAGAGTGAAGCTATTTATCCCTTGAAGCTTATGCCTCATCGCTTAAAGCATAACTGAAGTATGCGCTTCACGCTTCATAAAACGCTTCCCTTTTGAAGCGCGCGCTTCAGACAAGATAGGAGTATATAAAACGATTTTTGACTTTATGCATCTATGTATCTTCAATATGACCATGTGGGTATAAATAATTAACACACAGAGACAGACAGACAGACACACCACACAAACACCCATGCAGACAATACACACACGCACTGAAATGTGTGTGTGTGTGTGTGTGTGTTATATGCATGTAGGTTAGTTTATTGTGATTAGCATCTGTACTTCGCATATAAAAATTCTTATTTACTAATCAGGACATGAATGTATCGATTTGTAAATTACTATACCATAATGTTTATAATTTTTACAGATTTTAAAATTAAAATGCTTCAACTCATGAGGCTTACGCCTCATGTTTTGAAGCCTATGCCTCGCTTCAATAAAGGGTCTAACGCTTTGCGTTGCGCTTCCGCTTTTTTAAACATTGATAAAACGGTGCATGTTGAAATACTAAATATTGGAAGGAATACACACACACACATATCAAATTCTTTTACAAGTCCCCACACAAGAAAAGGAAAAACAAACAACTTGCTTAGCCATTCATTATTTAAATATATGCATGTCCATATTGTATATGTAGGAGGTCATCTCCATGTTTGTATACTAGGAAAGTTTGACCTAAACCAGAGAGTTCTTCTAAGCTCAATTCAGCATAAAAGATACTTTTAAACTTTTTATGGAACAAATCGAAGATTCCACAGCCATGAGTAGTCCAAAATCCGCATAACACAAACTACATTCTTCCCGGCTTCTAATGGTTAAGCATGGTTAATCTGTTCGAACTTATAGCTTGACTCTAAATAGGTAAAGTTAACTTGATGGGAAATGTTAGGTTTGCTTGGCCAAGAAAACAAGCATTGATAATCGTCTGTAAAATAAAAATCAAATTCCATGGAGTTCTTGCACAAAACTTGCATTTGGAATGCACCATAGTTGGCCATTGAAGAGGTGGATAATTTATGCTTTCCAAACTACCTAACACCACGCAAACTGGCATTTCAACTCGCGCTGACAACAGGTATTAGCCAAGAGGTGTTGATATTTACTGAGTGCTGAAACATTTTTTAAAAAAATCAAACACGCCACTTTGAGAAGTTATTTCAATCTTAATCACAGAAAAGTGTCATGTTTAATATTAAAGCTACATAACACCAGAAGAAACCATGTCATTGAAAACGTAACTGCAAATAAGTTGTTAAAAAACTTCCAACAATTGCCACAGACTAGCAAAATATAGGTTAAAATTCGATATGGTAGAAAAGCGACGGATCAGAATCAGTAAAGATGAGAAACTTCATTTCTGTCATTTTAAAGGCATACTTCTAGGACGCAACCAACATAGTTCCGAGAATGAGCTATCTATACCAAAATTGGAGGTCTTTGCTTACCTGGGACAGGATAGGTACCCAACCACAAGTTAGGTGGTAACAAAGACTGAACATTTTCAAAAGGGTGAGTGGAAGCTTTCCATTCCAGGATTTCACGAAAACCTGAAGAACATTCAGCCAAAGCGTCAGACATGGCTATTAACCAACTACCAGGAACATCTCTTTCCAGCAAGAAGCACTTCTGAAAAGTTTTAACCTTTTTTGAACTTTGCACTGATCTTCTGGAGCAGACCAATAAGGGTGGTCGCCTCAAAAGCAGGTTTAAGAGGTTTGGGGTTCAGTACAACTCCCGTGCTAGAGTTCGCATGAAAACCTTTTGTGGTTCCAGTGATGCAATATTTATTTCCTTCCAAGGTTGCTGCATCCAGATAAATCAAATCTCCAACAAGCCTGAAAAAGGTTAGGAAAAAAGATGAGATTTTATACCTCAATACAAAACCTTAAATAAATGAAGAGTGAGGAGAGTGTCAAGATTTGACATCAATCTGCAGGCCAACTGCCTTAATTTTCTATTAACTATTGCTTCCACTAGTTGGCGTTTACATAGATTGGATTTGCACACTGCTGTGGTAGAGAAAATAACTCTGGTAAAAATTGCTAGCACACTATCATTGAGTGAAGTTGATGTTCAAATAATTGAAGGGAATAAGTCCCAAATAAAGTAGACAACCATACAAAAGGGTTACCTCCTATGACTTGGGGGAGGGTTGAAAGAAGAAAATGTAATGCTCTCCATACATTTAATGTCTTTAGGTGATGACACAACCAAATTGCTGAGAGAACAGGTCGAATCTTCCATAAAACCCAAGCCTTCAGGCTCTGGAGTCTCCACTTTCGTATCTGTATGACAGAGAATTGCGACAAACATAAATGTTTAGAAGGAAATGGCTTACATACCAAAGAAAAAATAATAATGCAATATAACAAACACAACACACACAAACACATGCATGCAAGAACACACCCAAGCACATGCACAGATGTAGATCTTTGGTGAGAACTAGTTCCCAAAATAAAGAATGGGAGAACTCCATGGTGAATGGAGAACCTTCTTTTGAAGGACCACAGCCATGATACAAATATTCAAAATAGTCTAACTTGTTTTTGCGATGAACTTTGAAATCAAAGGAAAATTTTATACTTACCTAGTCTATTATTCATAGACTAGCTTCATGTGTTGATAAGATGGACATTGGGCCAGGAGATAACCCATTCTACAGCTCTTACAAAAGCCTCATGATGGAATTCTCATTGAAAAACTTCAAATACATATGTAAGTGTTAAAGGTCCCTTCAACTAACCAAAACTCCAAAGTAGTAGTGAAGGTTGAGGATTTTAGTTTTATACTCTAACATGCTCTCGCAGGTTGAGTGCCTCTTTTCATGGGCCAAAACCTGGCCTCACATCGTACTATTTTTTTAAAACCTGCTTTAAATGTGTGAGCGGTGGGAATTGAACCCGGTTTGCTGATACCATGTTAAAGGTCCCTTCTACTACACCAAAACTCCGAAGTTGTGGTGAGGTTGAAGGTTATAGACCTATATTCTAACAATAACTAATTAACATTTAACAAAGTACACACACGTACAAATGTACATAGGAACCATGACTAGAGGATAAATTAGAAAGAACACCATGTTAATGGTGCTTTCTATTTACATGACTAAACGCAAAGGGAACATGTTGTGCATGCACATTATCTGCACACTTCTCACATTTCATACACTCCTAATAGTAGGAGTAAACATATTCGCCGTCGAAGTTAAACAACATCAACATCAGTAGTTATTTTATTTCCAAATGTCTCTGTTCCTTTGAAATTTTCTAATAGCCCCACTACATAGGGGTGGGAGATGCATTAACTCCCATTTTCCCTGACATACACAGACCACAAATGCACACAATGCACACAGACACTGTGACCAGAGTCACCAGACACACATTGATGAAATACACACATTGATTGGTCAGTTCGGATGCACTATTATAGTAGGAGTTAATAAATCCTCCACCATATACATATAATAATCCCACCACTATTTTATTTGCATTTATCCCAATCTTTTTGGGCGGTTGACTGGTTCATATGTACCATATCCCATGGCGAAAGGGGTTAGAATGTGTTAAATCTTACTTTTAGGAGTGAATCGAAGTGTGAATGTCTATGACATATGAGTCATACACATACGTATGTACGCATGCGTGTATGCATGCAAGTCTTTATACATGCTATGCTCATGAGTATGTATAACAAATTCATCTAATACTAACAGTATGAGTGGCTTCGAGAATATAATGCAAGGGAACATTTAATTAAGGGTCAGAAGAAACAATCTACAGATATCTGAGACTGAAAACAATGTCATTCTCCAATATGGATATATGGATATGACATGGCAGTTTTTCACGGTCTAGAGACGAATATAAAGGTGTGTTTTTTCAGCATAGATATGTCTTATATAAAGGTGTGCTATCAGGACGGGTGTGTCTTTTCCGCAGTGGGGATAAGTTCCTAAGTGGATTGGCATGCATGTCATGACCGTCGATGTCAAACATAGCAAGTATTTTACTAGGAAAAATATCCTATGCATCAGCCTTAGGTAAAGGATAGAGACAGTCAGAGATCATGATTTATGCACATGTAATTGCAAAGAGAATAAATCGAGGTGTACCAAGGGCAGCTCCATCACTGTTGGTGTGTACGTACGTTATGTATATAGGATAAATAAACTATAGGAGAAAAGAATATAAAAACCTTGATTTTTTTGTTGGGCGCTTTCTTGTTGCATGGCTAGTGATGTTGATAATGAGACTTGGAGATTGGAAAGGGATAGCAGTTCTCGTGTACGCCGAACATGTGACCTTATAGATCTTTCATCATATAAAGCTGCATAGCCATTACAGCCAAAAAGGTTTACTGACTCAAACTCATAATACAAAAAAAAAATTCAAGAATATGAGAAAAAACAGGTCATTAGGTTGATATACCGGCAACCATCTCTAAGGAGCAGCCACCAATAGTAATATCTGCCACTTCAGAAATTTCATTATAATCCTCCAGATGGTGAACTGAACCATCCTTAGTATGCAGTATTAGATCATAGCAAGTATAGAAACAGGTCTCTGGAGCATCAAGGAGAAATTGTCTAATATCCATCACAGAATCTCCTGGACTCAACTGTAGACAAAAAGTAGACTTAAAGATGAAAACATGAATTAACGATTTCTAGTACTTCCATGTCTTAATAAAAAGGTAATATATCACTCTACTAACAGAAGAGGCAACACAAAGGGCTCGATAAAGGACAAAACCATCACTGTTGGTGTGTACGTAGGTTATGTCATAAGTCACAACAGCTGAAGCCAATAAGCATCTGTGCCAACTTGTTTCACTCAAAAGAAAAAATAAATAAATAAATAAAGTGTGTCAATGACCATGGACAAGTTGTAGCTTCCCATGTCAATGACCATGGACAAGTTGTAGCTTCCCATGGCATAAACAAGCTCCATATATCCTCACTTCTGTTAATTCTTATTACATTTTGTTTCTTCTCTGACACAACTCAATAGGTTCCATGCTATGTCCATCAGTTCTATCTCCTAATACAATCTTGCAATGCAGGGGACTTATGAAGCTTTCAATTCTTTCAGTTCTTTTGATTCTTTTTTTTTATGGCATATCAAGTATCAAACTAACAAAGCTTATATATCCTAAGAATTAACCAAACAGTTAAAGGGAAGAAGAGAATCCATAATGAGTAAGGAAATACAAACGATGAATTAAATGTGCATGTACTTGTTAAGATGGAAGTAAGGAACATTGAAATGCAATTGCGTGCAAAACTAAGCAAATGACACAGAATATATCAAAGAATTGACAATGTGCAAATCCCAGTAATGCATACCAATTTAAATACTCATTTATCAGAATCATGGTTAAATGAACAAGCTAACCCTCTGAAAAATGCAGATTTAATTTATATATACTGAGTATTACTAGGAAAAGACATTTAGGCAGTATCATTCATATATCCAATCAGGTTACCTGTAACTCTAGCCTTTCTCCAGACTGAGTCTTGACGGATATGGGATAAAGCCGAAGCTCACCTGTGTCATCAAAGCAAATATATTAGTGAATATCTTCAAAGTGTACAAGTAGACAAATACCTCATTTGAATTCAGCTCCATATCCGTACTTTACATATGAATATTGGTATGCACTTTATTTAAAATATGTATATGGATTGGTTAATGTTAAACTAGCCAACGCATCTTAGATATGCTTGCCCATGACTCGATCTTGGTCTTAGTATGCATCAATTATGAAGTCGATAGAAATAAGTTAACGTGAAGAATTGTCATTTTCACAATGTATCGGATGGAGAAAATGTTAACCTTCAGCCTTCTTGGTTGTTGCTGCCGAAGTATCTCCAGCATTTTCATTTCCATCCTCTACCTTGTTCTCAACTGTCCCATTAGCTACATGATTGCTTGATTCTGTGACTTCATTAGCAATACCATTAGCGGATTCCGAGACAACGCCGCCGTTATTCGAAGATAATGTAGAGTCGTAAGGCTTTGGGTCTGGTTCCAAAGAACTAGGATTTAAATTTGATGGTTTTCCCCTATTCTTTGCCTTGTTAGACTTCCCAGCCATAAGTATCTCTTGAGATCTAACAATAACCAAAAAAAATCACTTTTAACTAAAATTTGCCGGAAGTAAGAATGCATAAAAAAGACAAGAAGAAAAACCAGTCAGAATTATATCAATGAAAGGACTTTATTTTGAAAAGTGATTAATTAAATGCTTATGTGCAAAACCCTTAGATATATCTAGTCAATTAATACAGTCAAGTTTAAAATTTTACATTTCCTCTCTCATATTTAACTACTTGTTACTACATTGACTGCTCTAGGAAATTATTTCTGATTCAACTACAACATGAAACCTGCTTGAAAAATAATTATAAAGCAGAGTGACAGCTAAAAGCTAAATGTGACAAAAATCCAATTAAATTCATCATTTACGAAATGCAGGAAAGAAACAATCGAGCACTGAGAAAAATAAATATGCATAATACAAGTTATTTTTTTCATTCAGGTGTCTTCTCAAAAATATTCTTCTTTTTCTACACATAAAAGTCTTATTGAATTCCTACACTTCAACAACATCTCTTCCAATGATCTCAAACGAAATTCAATTGTCAGAAGAAGAAAAACCCGATAAATCCACAAAAAAATTGTTTTTTTAAACCAATGCTCATAAAAGATAAATCCTTGATTAGTTCTCTAGGGCAAACGCGCTACCTCGTCCAAACGCATTAAGCAAACACTTAAAAACAAAAGGCCAAAGAAAATTAATCAAATAAAGCTTCACGCTACATAAACTGAACGTTCATACGACAAATTTCTAATTCTCTCCATTTATCTACTAATTGAGAAATTAAACAGAAAAAATTCGATCACAAAGCAGAAGAAGAATATCAAAATAAGACTGGATTAAGCTTTGAAAACTCAAAAAAGTAATCTTTGACAGAAATACTAACAGAGGCGATTGAAGAGCGATAAAGATGAGACCTTTAGAGAGAGAGGGGGAGAGAGAGAGCAGAGTTCTTCGAAGGCGGCGGCTGCGGCTGCGGCGGCGGCGGCAAAGAGAGAGAGAGATTGAAGAGAGCCCTCGCTCGCTGCTTCGGGGGACTGAAATGGGAAAAGGGGATTTAAGGGTTTAATAATAGTTTCGAGTTAAAAAAATGATTTGGCTTGGTTGGTATAAAATTCTCTGGGGGTATTATCGGAATAAATAAAATAACAAATTAGGTATTTTGGACTGATCTTTGCTGCGCTTGGATCAGATACGGTCACCAGAAGGAGCACAAGGAAATAGCGTATGAAGTCACGTTGGAGGGTTTTGTTAGGGTTTTGCCCTTTGGGGTGGCCTTGGGGATCTTGCAGCAATGAAATCGCCTCTCGAGGGTGGATGTTTCTTTAAGAGTTATTTTGCACATATAACCCCACATTATTCCTATTCGGTTTACTGCCAATCTGCATATTTGCTAATTGGAAAAAATTTGGAAATCAACCCTTCTTCAAATTTAAAGAGCAAAATCGACTCTTTAATATATTTATTAGCAAAACCGACCGTTTTGAGGGGAAACGGTCGGTTTTGCAGCGATGAGACACCCGGGACTGCTAGTCCCG
>JBAKGM010000233.1:36952182-36973257 GCA_037177215.1 Asparagus racemosus
ACATATAAATATGCATATACATATGTATGTATATATGTATGTATATATATATATAGATATATATATATAGATGTATATGTATATATACATACACACACACATATATATACATATGTATATGTATATATACATATATATGTTTATATATATACACACACATATATATACATATGTTCATTTAAACCAAGCAAGGTAATGGAATTCATAAATGAAAAAAACTGGAACTTGCTTCATGATTGGACAATCTGAAATATATTTAGCCTCTTGGTTCAAAGACAATATGTGATCATTGGAGGCTCGACAAGAAAATGACACCATCATTTCTGAAATTATACGGGCTAAGAAACATCATCGGACAGTTTCATCCATAATCACCTATTTCTTCAACTTATAATCAATCAACTCGTTACTAAATGCATTTTCAGTTTTTTAATTATCCTTGTCCAGCAGAAAGGTCATAACAGATCTACAGATATTAGAATAAGCAGCCATTCTCTATTTTTAAACTCAAATCACGTTGCAGTATTAAATAATAATAATGGATCCGGGCAGCTCCATCCTACTACAATACACAATTCGTTAGCTTACAGCTCGAAATGTAAAGTCAACGTATCACACTGAACTTAAATTGCAGCTAGAAGAAGAGAAATCGAAATCAATTTGCTCGCTTTAAGGCGCCGCACCTCACAGGAAATGGCGTAGGAAGTCATGTTGGGGGCATTTTGGTTCAAGCAAAATTTTGGCCTTTGGTGTTGATTACAAATTTACAAATTTTAGAAAAAAGTATTTTTTTTGAGTTTTGGGATTCCATATTTGGTGTTTGTTTCAATAAAATTTTTGGAATATTGAATTTAAAAAATGCGAAAATCACCCGTTTTTAGAATTTGTCAAATCCTCTCAATTGGAGAGGATTTGGTAAATCCTATAAATGAGTATGCTTACATCTCTTTCTATACCGTCGTATTTTGTTTTCTTGTGAGAGGTAATATCACCAAGATAAGTATATTTAATTCTTCTTTCTTAGATTTTGTTATCCTATAATTTGGGTCTAAACCAAACACGATATTACAAATTTTAGGATTTGCTTTTTTATAATAATGTTGAACCAAACAAAATATTAAAAATCCAAAAATATGTTAAAACCCTATAGATTTAAAATTCCCTATGAGATTACAAATTCTAAAATTTTGATATTTGAACCAAACAGCCCCTTGGAGGGTTTTGCTAGGGTTTTGCCCTTTGCATGGGTCTTAGGGATCCTGGAGCGCTGAAATCATATCTCAAGGGTAGATGTTTCTTTGAGAGTTATTTTGCACATGTACCCCCACATTGTTAATATTCGGTTTACTCCCAATCTACATATCTCTCTAACAATAATTAGGGATTTTTTTTAAAAAAATATTAAATTAAGGGGAAGTTCTCAAAGAAAACCTCCCACACAAGTGCAAGTGGGGTTGATTTGTCTTTTATGTAAATAGTTGCATCTGCATATTTCCTTGAAGTCCATTATAATTTGGGATTGGACAGAGTGATTGCGTTGATTTTAGTAGTAAATTGTGAATTGAGACGGTTTGATTGCACAAGAAATTTCTTTGAAGATATCCATCTAATTAACAGTTCTTGATTGAAAATCAGCGTACTTTTCATAGCTCACATTTGATCCATCTGGCTAACTAACGCAGCAACCCAAAATTTCTAGTATGATAATTGTCTATCAAACGGCATATTCGATAAATGTTCATGACTTGAAAATTTGTTGATCCTTTTTTTCAAGTGTCCAACACTTTGATACCTCAGAGTTTAGTATTAAAAAATGCAAGGCATTAGAGTTTGAAAATGCGTGAGCTTCAAGGTAAAATGTGAATTTTTTTGGATATCAATATACGAAGAAAAATTTTGTGGGGGTATCATAGTCCAGAAAATGTAAACTTCAAGAAATCAATGTACCAAAAGTTGTGAACAATAAGAAACCAAAGTGCAAATAACCATTTTTCAAAAAAAAAAAAAAAATCCAATTATTAATAGAGACAAACAATCGTGGTCCCTGCAATCAAGTAATGTATTGAGAATAGGTGTTTCAACATCCCTCGTGACAAAATTCTTGGACATGCAATCTATAAACCAAATAGCCCCTTTCTGTAAGAAACTAAAAAGTTTTTTGTAACGTGGGCTTTGCCGCTCCTCTATTTGTGGACTGCTCATCTAACAAAATAAATTGCAGATTGTACTTATTTCCTTACAATAATAAAAAGGCTAAATCACCCCCCAACTTTGGATGATTGTTAGAAAACCCCTTTTTACTTTCAAGATATCATAAAACCCTCCTGAAGTTCAAAGGTTACTTTGAAATTTTATAAGTACCTCCCCCCTTAGTGGTTTTCTTATAAAATTTTAAAGCTAAATGGGGTTTTCTAATAAAATCTAAAAGTTTAAGGGGGATATTTGATAAAAGCTGAAAGTTAAAGGAGAGTTTTGTGATAATCTCTTTAGGGTTTTTTGATATTTTGAAAGTTAAGAGAGGTTTTCCAATGATCATCCAAGGTTAAGGGCGGTTTTCTGATATTGACCCTAGTAAAAACATTGAATTAAATCTCCGAAGCTTGCTCGGCAAGAAAAGCTTTATTTTATGAATTCCACTTGGAGACCTAACTAGCCACCTATGACGGGTTCGGATCTCCACCGGTGGGTCGGATCAAGACGGCCTCCCTTAGCTTAATTAGGCTTTCGTGCCGGATCCGCCAACGGATCTTTTATGAATCCATCTCGTATCCGACCCGCAAACACGCTCACTCTTTTCTCCCATTTGCCTCACGAATCCGCCTCCAATTCCCCTCGCACTATCGCCTGTCGCTCTCTCTCTCTCTCTTCAAATTCGCTCTCAAATTTTCATAAAACCCCTCGTGCTTCACCTCCATCTACGATCGAGTCCAAGATGGGAGAAACCAAACCCCCGAAGCTCCCCATCGCCGGCAAGAGGAACATCCTCATCACCAGCGCCCTGCCGTACGTTAACAACGTCCCTCATCTCGGCAACATCATCGGATGTAAGCGATTTTCTTTTTTTTGTTTTCCTTTGCAATTTACACTTTTTTATTTCGAAATTTGTCCTTTTTGTGTAATTTATCGTTTTGTGCAGGTGTTTTGAGCGCCGATGTGTTCGCGAGGTACTGCAGGCTGAGGGGATACAACGCGATCTATATTTGCGGAACTGATGAGTACGGGACGGCGACGGAGACCAAAGCCATGGAGGAGAAATGCTCTCCCAAGGAGATTTGCGATAAGTTCGGAATTTTAAAAATTTTTTTGTTATTTTTTGGAGCCGATTTTGGTTATTTGCTGATGATAAATACGCAATAATTGAGAAATTAAGTACATAAATTCTCTAATAATAATGCCTAGTAATTTTAGAAGTACTATGAAGTTGTGAATACAATAAGCAGTAATATGTACAAATCCTATATCCCAAATCTTTATGGACCTTTAAGTTATTCACAGGACTGGTAGAGATTGTAGAGACTACTATTATCATAATTATCGAATCTTGCTCGATAACTCGAGACTATTAACATTGTAATTATTGAATCTTGCTCTATAACTCGAGACTTGGCAGAGGGATCATCAAAGTCCTGTCTTTGGTGGTTGAGCATGAGGCACATGTTTGTGGAAGGAAGTGGGAAAATGTACATGAAAAAGAATTGACATGATCTGGTTATCAGTTTTTGATTTGATGCCTGTTCTTGTTGCTCCTTGATTAAACATAAACTCGTGTCTCATAAAATGGCTAAGGTGGAAATTTTCTGTTTAAATATTTAGATTGTAGTGCAATCAATTAATCAACCAAGATCTTACCATCAAGTCGGCCCACTGTATGGTTTAACCTTATAGTTAACATTAGTAAGGGGCTTGGAAGGTTTAGTGGATGCACACTGCTGCTTGTCAACCCTGTATTATTCATTGCTAGAACAGGAAGCATGACAAAGTTCAATAAATCCTCTTTTATAATTATTAGCATGATTTATCTTTATGGACCAAGTTCATAATGCTTTATGTTTTGCCCTTATTATAGTTTTACTGTTGATTCTGCTTACCGAAAAGAATACCAAGTAGAAGTATTAAGAAATTTCCTTTCCATGCAGATATCATGCAATTCATAAGGAAGTATACAACTGGTTTGGAATAAGTTTCGATGAGTTTGGTCGCACATCAACTCCACAACAGACCGAAGTTTGCCAAGCAATATTTCACAAATTGTGGGAGAATAAATGGCTTACTGAAAAAACTATGGAGCAGGTTAGAAGCTATCTCTAAGAAAAGTTGCACATAATTTTCTAGGAGGATCCATGCTATGCAACTTATTTTAATATTTATTGTATTTCTTTTTGTACCTAATAATGCACACATTCAGCTGTTTTCTTTGCCTGTTATTGTTGGTCCTTTTTATCTTGATCTAAAATTCTGGCAGCTTTATTGCGATACATGCAAACGCTTTTTGGCTGATCGATTAGTGGAGGGAACATGCCCAACTTTGGGCTGCGATTATGATTCTGCACGTGGTGACCAGTGTGAAAAATGTGGGAAATTGTTAAATCCTACTGAACTTAAGGATCCTAAGTGCAAGGTGACATCCACTCTTCAAGATCTTATTTTAGCGGTCCTGTTAATTAGAGTATGCATTGCAGTACAACCTAGTTCAGAATGTATCAAATTTATATTCAAAAACATTTTTGTGTAGGTTTGCCGGAATACTCCACGCCTGCAAGAAACAAACCACTTGTTTTTGGAACTCCCTGCCCTCAGTGGTAAACTTGAAGAGTATATCAATACTATGTCAGTGGCTGGAGGATGGAGCCAAAATGCTATTCAGACAACACATGCATGGTTGAAGGAAGGATTGAAGTCTCGTTGTATCACAAGGGATCTTAAATGGGGTGTTCCTGTTCCCCATGATAAGTACAAAGATAAGGTCAATATAGACATTTGAATAAACATTTCAATATATCATGCAATATCACTATTTGAATTCATATGTTGATTTGCTGAGAGACTTGGTATTTTAGTAATGCTGTCCATTGATGTTGTTATGCAGGTGTTTTATGTGTGGTTTGATGCTCCAATTGGGTATGTTTCAATCACGGCTTGTTACACACCTGAATGGGAAAAATGGTGGAAAAATCCTGAAAATGTGGAGCTATATCAGTTCATGGGCAAAGATAATGTGCCATTTCACACGGTAAATAATTTACATAGTAAGTCTGGTGTTTATGGGCATACTTCACATTTGAGCTCACTTCAAAATTTAGATGAGATTCCTTCAGTAGGAGTTTAGTAAACTTTATCTTGTGGCAGCTCTCAATTGTTCTTAGAAAAAATCATTTTAGTTATCTTTCTTCTGTTAGATTACTGTCCAATCTGAAGCAGTGCAGTTTTAGATTACTGCCCCAGCTCCTACTTCTCTTTCCACCATCTACTGATTTTGATTATATCAGGACATTGTATGAAGTTAGCGTGTAATTGTAGTTAGAGTTCATCCTATCTGTTCTGTTGTATTTTTAGTGCTGTTGTCTTCTGAAAACTGGCAGTGTTTCACTGGCACAAAATGCACATAATGAGACATTCTTGCTTGCAGCTAGACTTACTCATCCTTTGTACAAAGTATATTGTTTATGCTTACAACTATGAAGACCATACATATATGTTCTTCCATTTTATTGATAATTTTTTCTTTAATTTTGCAATTACGAGTTCCTTTATGCAAAACTTATTATTTCATACATTTTAAATTCAGGTTATGTTTCCTTCAACGCTTCTTGGAACTGATGAAAGCTGGACGTTAATGAAGACGATAAGCGTCACAGAGTATTTAAACTATGAAGCAGGTGTTGTACTGTTTTTAAACTCTGTATAATTAGTTACCAGTTATGCAAGTCTATTCTCAACTATGATACTTAGTACTTGCCAGAATCTAATATACTATATAGAGTTCTTGTTGGTTGGGAATTTGCTGCAAAATGATGGTGTCACTATGAATCTGTGATACTTAGTAGTTAGTACCTGCTAGTCTCGTCCCAGTATCATGTTGTTATAAGATATCCAATGAAACCAAACAGACAAGGATTGTGTTCTTTTAATTCTGTTTGCCAAACTGGTTCTAATAATCCGCATACATGGGTGAAAAGGGACTTGCTAAGGTCGTTATTACCTTCTATCTTCATATCTTTCCTTGGTACAAGGAAAGATGTTTGTGGCCGCCTTTGGCACTTGGATATAACTTCTTCAGTTTCTACAGAGTTTTCTAGGTAGAATTGATCATCCCATGCTCTCCTCCTCTTGATCACATAATGCATAGGTCAGCCTTCATAAAGGTCAACAGAAAACATCAAGGCACACTATTACCAGCTCATGAAATGACATTGTTCTTTCTTGTTATATGTTGCACAACAATGGAGGGCATCTCATTTGTCAGTCTTCTTTCAATAAGAGCCTAGAAGATCATGAATTGCATTAAACAGCTATCATGTGAAAAAAAGCTTTATTTAATCAGACGCCTTATGAACATATCTTTGTTTGTATAATCAACCTTTGCGGTTTTGGGACTGCAGAAGGATAGCTTTAATCATGAACTGCAGTTAGAGTTTCTTATGCGGAAGTTGTACAAGTTCTGTAATGTTTTGGAAGTCTGCTTACATGTGCTAGATTTTCTCCCTTTTGAGGATGGCATATCCTTCTTTCATTTAGCTTTTTTACAATTTTACTTACAGCCTTATACTCTACAGATAAACCCTATAACTTCTGATTATGAACTGCACAAACTATTTCCTTGGTGTTACGCTGGGGACTATCTTTAAGCTCCAACTTGACCATCTGTGTTATTATGTCTAATTTGATACCTAATTACTGTAGCTTTACATTATTTACATTATTTAAGACTATCACATTACTCACCCAAGTTGTGGAATTAAGATTAATATTGAGCCAAAAAAACTTGGGTACTGTTTTGTTGCCTGTGTCCTTTTCTTGCAATTTAAAACTAGTGCTATAGTTTCTGATACTTCAAACTCATTGTATACTACGTAACAAGATCAGTAAAATTATAGCTACATTTGTTGGTTTTATCTGCACCAATGTTTTCATATTATGTAGGGAAGTTTTCCAAAAGTAAGGGTATTGGAGTTTTTGGTAACGATGCAAAGGATACAAATATTCCTGCAGAAGTTTGGCGATACTACTTACTAAGTAACAGGCCTGAAGTGAGTTTGACAAATGAAGTTTGCTTGCTTTAGAAGTTTGTATTATTTTGTTATTATTTTTTTGATTTTCCTCAACTTTTGTTGTTTTGTGTGGTTTAGGTATCAGACACATTGTTTACGTGGACAGATTTGCAGGCTAAGCTGAATAGCGAGTTGCTGAATAATTTGGGGAATTTTATTAATCGTGTTTTGAGTTTCATTGCTAAACCTGCTGGTCAGTAAAATGGAATTTACGAATTAGTTCTGTTTAAGTTTCAAACACCTATCATATTAATTATAACCTATTGGTGGTGTTTTTCCTCTCTAACGTATTTACTTTTGTAAGATGTCCAAGTCTGTCCTTCTCCTGCTTGTTCACCAACAGAACTTTCCCTTTTTTATATTTCAACTAAAACTGCTGACTTTTATGCACTCTGGCAAACCATTTGATTTTTGTGCCTGCAGTTGTGCATAGCAGATCTCTATTTCATGATATAGAACTACAAATAATGCTAATAGTAATTTGCATGGAATCGGGTAACAAAACTTTGATGAAATTATAAAAATTTTCCTGTATTAACTATTAAGTATTTAATTTGCAATCGAGCTGAAGTTTGACTAGAACTATTGTCTAAGTGTCCAGAGTATTGGGTCATTTCTGTCTGAAATGATCTGTTTAATACTGAATTGCAGTTTCGACTGGAAATGATATGTATAATATATGGCTGTGTAAAATGTTTGAAATTCTGTATGAATTACATTGTGCTGGAAACCTACTAATAACTAAAAAAAGTCTATTTTCTTTATTTTCAATCTTCACCTTTTGAAGCTTTACAATTAGTATGCCTTTGCTAAGTCATTCATATGAAATTGATGTCAAATGGTTGAAATTTTTTATAAGAGTAACGTTTTACTGGATTTCTACTAATAATTCAATAGAGTTTATGATCTCCATTTTCATTATTCACTTTTTGAAGCTCTACAATTGGAATGACATAAGAATCAACAGATAGTCATCAGACTTATAATGATGATGGTCATAAATCTATAAAAGGGCTAATAATTACTTAATAGGACTTAACAGCTAGATAAGAGGTCTCATAATGATGATACTCATAAGGCTTAGCAGATAGTCTCATATTTGTTTTGCATGTATCATGTTTAGCATGTCATGCCTGATCAAATGCATATGTATTTCTGCAGCATCAAGCTATATGTTTCTTACAGCTATTCGTTTCCCATCTGCAGGATCAGGCTATGGTTCCATCGTTCCTGACGTTCAGAATGCAGAATCACATCAGTTAACCAAAAATTTAGGTGAGACAGTGGGGAAATTGATAGATCAATATCTTGATGCCATGGAGAAGGTAATTCATTGTCTCCAGGTCTGACTTGTGTTTCTGTGCATAAAAAAATTTGGTTTGTGGATAAATTTGTTCATGTGACAGGTTAAGCTAAAACATGGTTTAAAGACTGCCATGAGCATATCGAGTGAAGGGAATGCATATTTGCAAGTAAGGCTTTCACAACCACCTGTTCTTTTTTAATTAATCTTTGTTGCTGACTTGCTTCTTTACTTTTTTAGGAGAGCCAGTTCTGGAAGCTTTACAAGGAAGATCCCTCTTCATGCTCCATCGTTATAAAGACATCAGCTGGACTTGTTTTCCTTCTTGCAAATTTATTAGAACCTTTCATGCCCTCCTTTGCTGTAGAAGTTAGTCATATGGCCACCTTTTCTCCATTTACCCTGTTTGGGAGATATCACTACATTGCCATTTGAACCAATTTCATATTTGAAGCCTTAACAATGTGTTTTTTCTTTATTATGGCAATGAAGGTTCTAAAGCAGCTTAATTTGTCTGCTGATGCACATATCTCATTATGTGATGAGAAAGGAGACACGGAGAAGGCAAAAAGACCTTGGGACTTTCTTCCATCTGGTCATAAAATAGGGAAACCTGAACCGCTGTTCAAAGAAATGGTTGGTACATCCCATTGTTCTGATGTTGCTTCTTTATTGTTGGGGTGTTGCATCATGTTTTTCTCTACACAATCAGTAACTGAAATCTATGTGCAGAAAGATGAAGATGTAGAATTTTTTAGGCAGAAATTTGCTGGTAGTCAGTCTGATAGAATTGAGAAAGCAGAAGCTGAGGCGAAGATTGCTGAGAAACTGAAGTCCACAAAGATTTCAGGTACGTGTTTATATTTTTCGTGATTAATGATACTAACTTGCAACACTGTTGATTATTTGGGGCATTGGACAAAATGCGGTGAATAATCATATTAACTGTAACTATTTTGACTGTGAATTGTTAATATCAGTTTTTAGCATTATGTTGATCAACAATCAGAATATTTTGGGGAAGTTTGGACATTGGAGTACTAGTGAGTGAGTGAGTGTGTTTTGGGGGCCGGGGGGGGGGGGATAATCAATACATGCATGCATACATATGCAATTAATAACAATGAGGCAAGTATGTTTTATTGGGAATGGAGTTGGTACAAATGCAGACAAAAATTGAACTGTATCAACAGGGGACAAATGGTTGGAGTGCATGCAGAGAGTTTGCCAAATAGTGAAAACATGGTTTTTGATGAGCAGTTATTTTTATTTGTAACAAGGATGAGGGGCAGAAGTTGCTGAACTTTTTCATGCATTTTAGCAGAGTAAGAATGCCATAATGATACTTGCATATTGTAGCACGGAAGTTTCATGCACACATGGTGATGAGTTATTATTTGTCTTCATTTTATCTATGTTAAGAGCATTGCAACTGAGGAAAAAACATGTTATGATATTTTCATTAGATTTTTTAACCTACGGTTTGTCACTGTCTAAAGTGTGTTCAATCATGTTGCTGAAGACCGAGTATTTGAATGTCTACAACCTTAATTTCTCTTGTCTACTACCTCTCTCAGGAGATAGAAACATAATATAAGACAGCTCAGACTTTAGTGGCTGGAGTCATGTGCTTACTGATTGAACAAGTATGTCATATATTACCTCTGAGAAAATAAGCCTTAGCATAGTTTAGTGAATCAACTGATTGGTTACTTTCTGAACTAGTATGCATTCTGTTTCTTGTTACCTCTCGTGAATCTTGCAGTGCCTGCTTTAGTTTCTTTTAGAAACTTCTTATATGTTCCAGTATAGATTTTTAAAGAGCTTTGTTTAAGTTGGTACAGGAAGTCAAATTGAAAGCAACATATGCAACTTCCAGATTCTGAGTTCAACAACACTCTTCTTCATAAATTGGTGTTCCTTGGTTTACCATATTTTTTGTTCTCCTCAAATATTATCATGTGCAGATTTTAGAGCCTAGCAATCCGGTTTGATATGTCATGCGTGTGAACACAAACATGTGGCCTTAAGGCAGTATGTGAATGCACTTATATACATTGTTGTGTGTGTATGTGGGTCTGTGTGTGACTTGAGGTGCTAATCCGTGACCTTAAGGAAGGATGTGAACACATATACGTACATGAGCAGTGGCACAAGTTCTTTTCCTGCTTGTTTTGGTACAGGTATTAACAGTTACATGCATATACTAACAGTTTTTCTTTCTTTCTGGCGCAGAAGGGAGTGCAAAAAAACAAAAGGCGAAGTCCACAGGTGCTGCAAAACCAAAGCCCTCAGAAGCAGAAATTTCTGTTTCTAGGCTTGACATTCGTATAGGTCTCATCAAGAAAGTTCAGAAGCATCCAGATGCTGACTCCCTATACGTGGAAGAGATTGATATAGGTGAGGAGTCGCCTAGGACTGTTGTGAGTGGTCTCGTCAAATTCATTCCTCTTGAAGAAATGCAGGTGTGTCCCTCTAACCTTATCATTTTTATTATATGTTTATTAGGCATTACCTTGTGTTTCTCATTCTTGACTGAAATTTTTTTGCAATGACAATTGTGCAGGATCGAAAGGTTTGTGTTCTTTGTAATCTTAAGCCAGCCACCATGAGGGGTATTAAATCGCAGGCGATGGTATTAGCTGCCTCCAATGATGATCACACAAAAGTAAGTCATAATTGTTATTCTTAATAAGTTTTATTATTCCAGTCATTCCTTATGATAATTTGGTATGGGCAAAGATTCTGCATCGCTACCACAGTCTTTAATTTTTCTTTACTGCTTCTAGCCGTTGTCTTCTTTCATCTATCTCTTGTCCTATATGCTTCTTACCTATAACCTACCAGTAAGTCATGCATAGTTAACTGATCTGTTGTGCATATTCAAACTATCTCAAACATTGTCCTTCATCTTACCCTCTGTAGGAACCACCTTAAACTTCTTCTGAAGCTCATTTATTATCCAATTGTTTGCAGCTCTGCCATTTCACTGTACTCATTTTTAGCTACACCCCCCCTCCCCCCCCCCCCCCCCGGCTGAATGGTGTTTCATAATTTATAAAACAGAACTAAATTGAATAGTAAGATTCACGTATCTGAAGTGAAAAATTTGCGAAATAGGCTTTGTTCTTATTGTTTCTTAATTTTGAAACATTCTGATCCATTAAGCATGGCTAATCATAATGTCTTATAAGGGGAGAGGAGAGGAGTTTCTACCTAAGTCCCTGTAACACATGCTCACTCTCACTTTGCACCCAAATTGTCATCATTGAGTCTCACCTTACAACCGTTTGACTTTGTTTGGTCATGAAAGTCCTTCCTTCCCCTCACCAAAACATGGATGGCTAAACTCATAGAACTTTTGCACCCAAAAGGGGCCTCGTATTTCTCCCTCCTGTTTCTTCACTCATCTTTTCTCTTTCTTTCCCTACCTTTTTTTTCTTTCGCTTTTGTTACATTTTCTTACTTTTCTTTCCTTTTTCTTTTCTTCCGCCTCTTCCCTTCTGCATTTCATTTTCTTCTCTACTGGTATCTGGAGCAGTGGTAGTGAAATCACTGCCATATCGCATATTCAAAAACAATTGTCACACCCACTGCCCCTGAGAGCAGTGGTTCGCAACCTGTAAAAAAGTGCACTTTGTTTATCATTCATGAAGCAAAATTAGTCTCAGTTGATGTCATCATGTGTAATCTATATAGATATATAGCTTTTAAATTGACTATCGCATATGAAGGTTACTTTTGTTTATAACCAATGATAAATAATTCTTTAGTTGTTATTTCAGGACTGTGATTGTAACATAAACTTGATAATTAATATACTCCTTGGGATCTCTCAGTAATTATCAAGTAAGTCCATGATGACTGATTGAAAGAGGTGAAGGATAAACTTGTGCTGATTCTTTATTGAGGCCTGTCGTTAATCATGAACATATGTCTCCAATTTTTACATCATCGTGCATGTCGTTGATCACATTTATTACTACACTTGTTTCTTTTCGAAAGGTACCGCTCACTCTCCGTATCATCATTTTTTTAAAAACAGATCTTATTCTTCCCTAAAGTGCATTTCTAGCAATTAACTTAGTAGGTAAATGGTTTCCTTGATTGTCCTCCAAATTAGAGATTGTATTCTTTTCCCAGTCTTTGTGCAATAAACGTTGGAAAGTTGCAAAAAGAAAATGTATCTGATAGTGTCTCCACTTTCTTTTCCTTTCTGTTTCATTTGTTAGTTACGTTGGTACATTTAAGTTACATCACCCGAGAGATAGGACAGCATAGGGTGAGTACCAAGTCCATTTGGTTGATTTTTGAAACGAGTTGACCAATTTTAAGAGGAAAAGTAGTTACTAACATCAGGTTCCATTCAACTCTATTTGGGATAACTCTATTTGAGATTGATGTTTAGTTGCTATCATCGTCAGGGGGCTGACATCAATTTTTATTTTTATTTTTTGATCCGGAATTTCAGGTTGAGTTGGTTGACCCGCCAGCTTCAGCCAAGATCGGGGAATCCGTAACTTTTCCTGGGTATTCTGGAGAACCAGACAACATGTTGAATGCCAAGAGCAAAGTCTGGGAAAAGGTGCAGATAGATTTACACACAGATGCAGAGTTGACAGCTTGCTATAAAGACGTTCCATTCACTACATCTGCTGGTATTTGCAAGGTCTCATCCATTGTTAACGGGGCAATTAGGTAGAATGTTGGTTGCATATTGCCCCATGAAACTATTCGTAAGGTTTTGTCTCGAATTTGTCATTGTTATAATTCCTAACTAGCTTAAGTTTCTAATTGTGTAGATTGATAATATATGTTTTTCCCTCTTCAGTAAAGGTTAATTGTATCAGATTTGTTCTTGCAATCGGTTGCATATTGCTCCATGAAACCATTCGAAAGGTTTTGTCCCAAAATTGGCGTCGTTATAATTTACAACTAATATTAAGTTTCTAACTGTGTGGATTGATAGCGTATGATTTCCCTCCTCAGTAAAGGTTAATCGTACCATATTTGTTCTTGCAATTTTAATGGTGAGCTGTGAACTGTTTAATTTAGGGGTTTGTTTCTGTATCTTGCTGTCTTTCGATGTTTCAGCAACTTTGAGAGTGATTCCGAATGGCAAATTGTGTTTCCCCCCCTCTTCTGCATAGCCCCTCTATTTGTTGGCCTTGTCTGTTCATGCATAAGCAGCATGACGTTCTAGCAAATATTTAAAGATGATATTGTTATCTCATCATTAACATCCTATAGTTCAGATGCATTTGGATATAGAAAATTAAAAAAGAAATAATGTTTACTAATTTAACGGAAAAGACGATTGTTAACAAAGTAGAATAAAGGGGTCCTAGTAGCAACCTAAAACATTTGCATTGTTCTTGCATCTCAACAGTCGAGTAATCTGGCTGGCACATAATGCTGCAATAGCATACAACTCGAAAGAAAAACACTACCTAGATGATCGAATATGGAAAAAAATAATAGTCTGATAGAGATAAAACATTTTTAACGACAAAGAAGTGTAGTTTATAACTAACGAGTTGAAAATTTTGATTTTATTTCATTTCACAGCCAGATATCCTCTTGAGCACAAGAGAAGATAGATGCAAACATGAAGACTGGATTCCAGCTCACTTATTTGGACAATGAACGTAAGAGCTCAGATAGGACACACTCTCTCACAAGTTTCCTTGTCGTCCGCGTTGAGGAAACAGTTACGAGTAGAACGGCAACACCAACAGAGTGCTGACTCCGTAGGGCACGGTAACTGAACGCACACATCTCTGCCTGCAAGGATCAGAGATGCTAATAAAAAGACATCTTCACTAAAAACTACTAGATGAAACTAGTAAATTCTCTCGCATTACATTTTTATACACCTCTCATTTAACACAATACCTGTTGGGGGAAACTATGGAGCATGGAGATCTGCAAATATGACAGATTTGGTATATACGGCGAGGGATTAATTTTGTCATTCCGGTGTTAAATGAGAGGGGTATTTTAACTTAATACCGAAGAATGCAGCAAATGTTCGGATTTGACAGGCTAAATGTACAAATAGGATAGATCTAGGGAGTACATATATAGGCGGAAAAAAAAAAAACTCCTTTGAAATGTAATCGAATATACTGGAGGAACTTTGATACTCACTCTCATGAAAAGCAACAAGACTGCTGAGCATTAAGAGGACGAGAACAAGGGCAACAGAGTTAGAGGATTTAGCCATGTCCTCTGCTGTGGTGGGGGTAAATGCGCCTCTTCTGGCCCTTCTATTGCCTGAGGCCTGTGGAAGTGATTTTTCTAGGTAATTGTAAAGATTTGCCGTAAGATTCACTCTTTAAGCGCTGCACATAGAAAGTAGAATATATCAAATGTAGAGGCGTGCTCGATGGTCAACTGAGTACTATCAAGAGACGGCTGTTGATGCATGGCCTATGATTTGGATAAGCTTTGCAGTTACACATATGCATGATATGCTGTTAGACGATGGAATCATGATGTAGTCCATAGTACTGCTTGGCCTTAACCTGGTCAAGGCCAATTAAATATGAAACTTGCACGGACTCACTACCCCTGTAGTTTCATTTTTGAGGATAGACCCTCTGGGTTGAAATTTTTTTGGCACTTTAATCCTTAGATGGACTCACTAACTTCACACATCTTCCAATACTTTACCCAGGATAAGAGTCAAAAAGAGTTTAACCCGGGGAGGTATCTGCAACAATGAAAGTAAAAAGGTAGTAGCTTCAAAACGGTGATACTACAGGGGATCCACGTGAAATTAATGGAAATTTTGGTTCCCCCCGCAACTTATCCTTGTCTAAGCTTCAACTTGTTGGTTACTGATCAGTTGATGTCCCCAGTCCTTATATAGAGTCCACCACTTCCTCTTCTCTGATGCAAAGCTTCGTAATAGAATCTTAAAAATAAATTAGCAGAGAGGTTAGACCCCTTATACTTTGAATGCCACTTGATTATTGTAGTAATGATTATCTGTTAAATTACTATTTTCATACTTGATTACACGTAGATCTCCAGATGCAGTTTTTTTATATCAAAGTAAGAGACACATGGGTCCTGATTGCAAATTAATGAGGAAGGACCTGCATGATTGCGTCCTGTAATACCAAAACAGTACAAAACTAGTGGTACACGGGCGATCATGTGTCCGTTTATCTATCTCTTGACTCGAAACGGGAGCAGGTCTGAAAAAGGATCTCAGAGTGTCTAGGGTTGGGCTAGGAGTTCTCTTAACGCCTTCTTTTTTTCTTCCCATCGGATTTCCCCAATATCCGTATTTTTTGTTTTAAGATGAATTTTAAACAGGGAAGAGAAATAAAAATAGTCAGTGATGAACTTCCCTAGTCGAGCGCTCAATTATCATGACAGACCAAGGCCAAGTACAAATTCGAATATACCTCAGCATAAAACATTTCTTTTGTTGTAACCAAAGTTAGCAGACTTGAAATTTGGAAACTAATAGAACTGAAGCAAGGACGTCATGAAAACACTTATCCATGAACTGCAGAAGTAAACGAAGGATGAAAAAACAGAAAGCAATGGAAGCCTAAAACTTGTTCACTGGGAATGGTAAGGTATATGCTTGCTTGTAAATATATATTAAATGGAGTTTAGAACAACAAGCCACAAACATTCACTAAAAGAAAATATAGTTTTAAACAAAGGTTAGTGATAACTACACTACTTAGCATTGCAAGAGAGAAAAGTGTGGGATCCATTCTCTTCAACTTTTTTCAAAATTGATGAGTCGTCAAGGGAATCCACACTTCTCTCTCTTTTAGTGTAGAAATAGTATAGAACACAGCAGTGTAGCTATCATTAAAACAAATTTAATACTTGTAGGGGCAAGTACTGAAGTTGTTTTCCTAATTTGATAAAGAAAATGCCTGGCTGAAGGGGAATAATAAACATGTCAAGTTCATAAATACATCATTAGACACAGCTGTGACCTTGACCTAGTCCCAACTGCCATACACAAATAAATCCAATTCTTATGTGCACACTCTCCTCATCTAAGAATTACTGTAACAAATCTTTGAGGAAGAGTGAAAAAGTTATGCAGGCAATTTTAAAAAAACAAAGTACACAAATATGTTGGTATCTGCATACCATAGCATTACAAAATTTAGGACGTCTAGATAATCATCCAGTTCTTATTTTGACAGTGGACTTGGTTTCAGAATATCTGGTTTGCAACAAATAAGGGAAAAATCTAAGCATCTATCAATAGCTTTCCAGCCTAAATGTCAAGATAATCATTCAATTCTTATATCGATGCTCTTCCTCATGTGAAAATAATAAAAAGATAGAAGAAGAAAAATCTGCACTCACTGCTTAAACAAAACTTTAAACAACTGAGAGCAATGGCTCATTGCTGACCAAGTTTAGAATAAGTGGACCTGGTATACAACTGATCTGAACTCCTCACTTGATTTTCTTACTCAGAGGCAAGTATCTAGCTCCCTTTCTAACCTAGCTCACTTGACTTCACACTCAGAGATAGTTTGTTTCATAGCTCCCTTTCTAACCTAGCTCACTGGACTTTATACTCAGAGATAGTTTGTTTCACTCTTTACTGGAGGAAAATGTATATGTCACACAAACTTAAATTAAAGGGTTAATTGCGAATAGACGCCTGTATCATTGTTGTATTCAACATACCACCGCTCAGTTTGTTGTTGTATATTGACCCCCTGAGTGAATTTTTTTATGACTCTTTTACCCTAATGGGTCTATTTGTTAGAAAACAAATTTCTCTTTATTTGGGGTTAAAATAAAGTGCAGCCCAGTACACGAAGTTCCCCTATGCGCGGGGTCTAGGAAGGGGTCAGACCACTTTAACAAACACACTAATCTGCAACAATAGAACTTGAGGGGTAGTGAGTTCAAAACAACAACAATACTAAATGGGTCTATTCGCAATCAACCCTTAATTAAAAGGAATCCAAATTAAACGAGTAATCAATCTACCCTTCATTTGTCAAGCAATTGGCATCTGACTCAAACGAGCAACAGGCTTGCAAATCAACGGTTGAGCTCGAGGTAGTGTCAACCCTGGCCCCTCTGTCATGTCCACCATCCCATTGCCATAGTCGACGTTCCAATCAAAGCATTGTATCATGGCAGCGAGCGTTGGTTGTACCACTTGCAAGGCTAACGATGCACCAGGACAACCTCTTCTACCGCTTCCAAATGGCAACAAGTGGAAGTGCTGGCCTCTAACGTCCGCCCCCTTATCGCTATTGATAAATCTTTCTGGTTTAAACTCGAGTGGCTCGGGCCAGTGATTTGGATCCCTTCCAATGGCCCATACATTGACAAATAGTCTTGTTCGTGCAGGGATGTCATAACCATTAATGTTACAGTCTTCAGTTGATTCACGGAAGATCATTGGGCCTGTTGGATGAAGTCTTAGCGTTTCTTTTACAATGGCTTGGAGGTATGGGAGGTTTGGGATGTCAGATTCTTTGACGAGTCTGTTTATGCCAAGGACCGTGTCAATTTCATCTCTAGCCTTATAGAGTATGGTTGGATGGTTGATGAGTTCTGCCAATGCCCAGACTAATGTGATCGCTGAAGTATCAGTTCCCGCAACAAAGATATCCTGTGTGGCATTGAAAGCCAAAGAAATAAGTTTTTCACTTTAAAGTAATGTTGCCTCATCTAGTTCTCTCTTAGAATGTCCACATTGAGAATTTTTTTGGTGAACTTTCAAACATTAGAAGCAAAGGTGTTCCGGTACATTCTTTTGGGATTTCCAATATGTCATCGGTAAACAATTGCTAAATACCTGAACTACTCGACACTTTTTGATTCTATTCAGAGTTCGTATCACTGCTGAAAGTTTACTATATTGAATTGTTGATGGAATGAAATGACTCACTTTCATTTATTTCTTAAGATGTGCGCGTTTATCTCTTGTATTCAGATTACTATCATCTTACCTTGCAAAAGCAAAAGAAGTATGTTCTACTCTTTATTCAATCATATCAGGAAATTTTCTAACGTGGTTCTTCAGTGGGTGAGATTTATATATATATGTTGTGATGTACGGGCAACCAAGTATATGAGACGAGCTCTTTTGCATATCCCGTGCTAACATAGATCAGCTATCTATACGTCATTATAAATTATTAGAGAGTTGGGTGTTCTGGGCTTACCTCAATGAAGGCTTTGATGTTCTCTCTTGTCAGCTTCATCTCCGCATTATCATCATCAGCTATGTCAAGCAGTATATCAAGAAAATCTTTTGCTCTTTCTTTAGCAATATTGGTTTCTTTTCTCCTTTCCTCCTCCTTTTCCTTCAATATTGCCTCCATCATCTTATCAAACCTCTTTAACCAATCTTCCATTCTCTTATCAAAACCTTGCAAGTCCATGTTTTTACAGAATCCTATATGATCTGCCAAGTTAAATCTACCAACAAGCTCAGTTGCCTCTTGTACGATCTTTTGTACCTCCTCTGCATCTGAATCCCCTCCTGAGCATGTCCGGCTCATTGTCATCCTGCTTATCACATTATTTGTCATTTTCACAAGCTCTGCAGTCATGTTGACTTTCTCGCCTTTCTTCAATTTCTCAAACAGTGTTTTCACAAGCCTTGTAATCTCCTGGCGCCTCACAGGGAGCAGCTGTTCGAGTGTTCGGCCGCCTAATAGTAGTGTCATGCAGAGCTTCTTCATATACCTATATGAGAGAAAGACAGTAAGAGTTTATCGTAAGAGTTTGGTTAAGTACCTTCAATACTATTTTACCTCCAATACGAGTTATAGGGGGCAAACAAGAAGTCAGCACAGCCATAGCTGAGGTAGTAAGCAGCTTTCGGCTGTGGCCTGTTAGAGAAGGAGATTTCATGAGTCTTGAGGAATTCTTTTGCAGTTTCCGGTGACGAGGCAACGACACAAGGGACTGATCCTAAACGGAGGAAGATGAGGGGCCCGTAACGGAGGGAGAGCTTGTGGAGAGCTTGGTGGGGGAGTGGGCCCAAAAGATGGAGATGGCCAATTACTGGAAGGGCCATGGGACTTGGTGGCAGTCGCAGGCTGCTGGTTCTCGATCTCCAAATGAGGATAGCGAGGGAGGAGAGACACAGGCATAGGAGGAGGGAAAGAGTTGCATAGGAATTGACACCTTCCATTGTTATGGTGACTGTCTCCTGAAGTCAGGTTTAGCTCTTGGGATATAAAACAAGTTATATTGCTTCTACAATGTACTAACTCATGTTGGTTTAGATGTTTGATTACTTGCACATGGAAATGAAGGCATATAGACTAGAAAAGGCTTTTACTTTGGACAAAATTTTGAAATTGAACTTTTCAAAAACAAAATTATCAATTTCCACCTACTTGCAAAATATTTATCCAATCGACCTAGTTTCAGCCACGTTAGCAAAACTAGGTTGATTTTGATAAAAACGTTTCCGATTCCCATGAAGTTAAATTGTGTGTTAAACTCCCCGGGATTCCAATCCCAAAAAGTTTATGAATTTTATTTTTTCCAAATTGATCTAGTTTCCAAAATATTTATCAAAATCGACCTAGTTTTAGCCAATGTGGCAGAAACTAGCTTTATTTTGATAATATTTTGGGACTAGATCTTTTTTGATATTTTTTTTGGGAATAGGTCTAATTCAAAAATTTGTCCTTTTACTTATTATACTAGAACAAATGCTTTCAGATCTTAAAACGACAAACTAATAAAAGACAAAATTTTGAAAAAGATCTTTTCAAAAACAAAATTATCAATTTCGACCTACTTGCAAAATATTTATCAAAATCAACCTAGTTTCACCCACGTCAGCAAAACTAGGTCGATTTTGATAAAAAATATTTCCGAGCTCCACGGGATTGGCAACCCCGTGAAGTTAAATTGTGTGTTAAATATCCCGGGATTTCCAATCCCGTAGAGTTTACAAATTTTTTTTCCTTCCAAAATCGACCTAGTTCCCAAAATATTTATCAAAATCGACCTAGTTTTAGCCAACGTGGCAGAAACTAGGTCTATTTGGATAAATATTTTGGGACTAGGTCTATTTTGATTTTTTTTTTTTTTGGGAATATGTCTAATTCATAAATTTGTCCACTAATAAATCTTCTACGGTTGACTTCACTTGCGGATCTCATGAAGTTGCTTCTTCCTTAAAATATAGCCTAGATAACATGATGTGAGTTTGGCCATAAATAATCGTATAATACTATTAGAAAATCAAAATAAATAAAGAACACATTGTGCAAAAGTTCTCGATGACATACTACCGTGAACTATACTAACGAGACAAATGCCAAGACGTGGGAGGCAAGGGAAAAACAATATCCCATCTATATATTACTATATCTATTACGGGCACCACAAATTTAAAAGGAGACACTGCCCTTTCAACCAGCTAAGTACAGAGTAATTGAGTCATTTCAGGCTATCATATTTCTGTCTCTATGGAGGGGGGGGGGGGGGGGGGGGGGGGGGGGGGGGGGGGGGGGGGGGGGG
>JBAKGM010000233.1:37002399-37027369 GCA_037177215.1 Asparagus racemosus
GCTTGGCACTCGGAGTATATTACGGAGAGTAATGTTGCATACTGTCTTCTAACGGAGGATGGAGAGCCATCAACTTTTCATGAAGCTGTAAACAGTACAGACGCATCTTTGTGGATGACAGCAATGCAGGAAGAGATCCAAGCTCTCCATAAGAACAAGACTTGGGAACTTGTATCACTACCACAAGGAAGGAAGACCATTGAAAATAAATGGGTCTACAAGATCAAGCGAAATGGCGATGACCAAGTGAAGCGGTATCGTGCTAGATTGGTGGTAAAAGGATATGCTCAGAAAGAAGGTATTGATTTTAATAAAGTATTTTCTCCTGTAGTTCGACTTACAACAGTTCGAGTAGTCCTGGCGATGAGTGCTATATTTGACTTACATCTAGAGCAGCTAGATGTGAAAATAGTTTTTCTTCATGGAGATCTTGAAGAAGAAATCTACATGCTCTAACCAGAAAGTTTTGAAGAACAAGGATCATATTAAAGAATTCAAAGCTCAATTAGCTAGGGAATTTGAAATGAAGGATTTAAGAGCCGCAAACAAGATTCTAGGGATGCAAATTTAAAGGCATGTTGATTTATTGTGCATATTTCAAGAGGTATGCTAAAAATAACTTTGTTATTTTATTATTGTATGTTGACGACATGTTGATTGCAGGCCTCAACAAAGATCGTATTAAAGAATTGAAGGCTCAATTGGCTAGAGAATTTGAAATGAAGGATTTAAGAGCCGCAAACAAGATTCTAGGGATGCAAATTTATGGAGACAGAAATAATAAGAAGATTTAGCTTTCTTAAAAGAATTATTTGAAGAAAATCTTGCGGCGTTTCAATATGCAAGATTGTAAGTCAAGTTCTACCCCACTTCCTGTTAATTTCAAGTTTATCCTCAATATGTGTTCTAGCAGAGAAGAAGAGAGAATGGAGATGTCTCGAGTGTCGTATGCATCAGCAGTAGGAAGTTTGATGTTCGCGATGATTTGTACAAGACCAGACATTGCACAAGCAGTGGGAGTGGTTAATCGATACATGGCAAATCCTGGTAAAGAGCATTGGAATGCTGTAAACAGGGTCCTAAGATATATCAAAGGGGCCTCTGATATTGCATTATGTTATGGGGGATCAGATTTTATTGTCAGTGAATATGTTGATTCTAATTATGCAGGTGATCGTGATAATAGCAAATCCACCACGGGCTATGTGTTTGCACTTGCTAGCGGAGCTGTAAGTTAGGTTTCAAAACTGCAGTCAGTTGTGGCTATCTCAACAGAAACAGAATATGTAGCAGCTACACAAGCTAGTAAAGAAGCGATATGGTTGAAGATGGTGCTGGAGAAACTCGGCCATGAACAAAAGAAGATTTCTCTCTTTGTGATCGTTAGAGTGCGTTGCATCTAGCAAGGAATTCAGCCTTTCATTAGAAAACAAAACATATTCGAGTTCAGTACCACTTCATTTGTGAGAAAGTGGAGGAAGGAACCGTGAATATGCAGAAAATTCACAACAAAAACAACCCAGCAGATTTTCTGACAAAAACAGTCAATACTGATAAATTTATTTGTTGTCGATCCTCCTGTGGCCTGAGAGAGACGTAAGCAACATGAAGATAGCAAGATAGAAAGAATGGTGTGAAGATATGATTGATACTCAATCAAATCTTTAAGTGGAATATTGTTAGCCAGCCGCAAAGGAGAATAGGCTCCATGTGGGTCCCACGGCGGGAATGGCCCGATGTGGGTCCCACGGCTTAATAAAACAAACGCACCAAAAGTTAAGTAGAAAAAATTAGACGATGAGCCCCACATGCACAGTAAAATATTATTATTTAATTATAATAGTATTTTTTAAACACTATAAATAGGTCCTAAAACTCTTCAGAAAATCTCATCCCAGAAACAACTCCTCTACATATAGATTGAGAGAAAATAATAGAGAGAGTATCTCCTTATAAAGAGAGATTGTAATCCTCCTAAATTTTCCTCATAGTGAATTCTTCTATTTTTGCCCATGGTTTTTACCCTAAATTCATTTAGGGGATTTTCCACGTAAATCTGTGTGTTCTTTATTACTTCTGCAATACTTTAGCTGCAGCTCTGTTCCAATAGGATCAACTTACAGAACAATGATCTTTTCTAGATTGGTTTAGGCTTTCAGGTCTCAACATGCAGAAATAAATGAAAGTTTGTCACTTTTTCCTTCAATAATTAACTATAGTATAATTGTAATGTAAACACTGCATGGAATTAACCGTGGATATCGAGCGATTATCTACATCTGACAAATTGGAAATTTTAAAAGATTGTAAAAGAATACGTTTGTTTCAAACATTTGAAAGCTTATACGCAATGACAAAAACTTAGTTACTTAGTTGTCAATGTTGCACAGGATGTCTTTGTGGGCGGCACTGATACTTCAGCAAGCACAATAGAGTGGGCATTGGCAGAACTCATCAACCAACCAACCATACTCCAGAAGGCTAGAGATGAAATAAACACCGTCATTGGCATGAACAGACTAGTCAAAGAGTCCGACATCCCAAACCTCCCATATCTCCAAGCTGTTGTAAAGGAAACACTGAGGCTTCATCCAGCAATCCCAATGATCATCCGCGAATCAACTGAACATTGTAAGATTAACGGCTATGACATCCCAGCAAAAACAAGGCTTTTGGTCAATGTATGGGCCATCGGAAGGGATCCAAATCACTGGTCCAAGCCACTTGACTTCAAACCAGAAAGGTTTATCGAAATTGCAAAGGGGCTGGATGTTAGAGGCCAACACTTCCACTTGTTGCCATTTGGCAGTGGTCGGAGAGGTTGTCCAGGCACAACATTAGCCTTGCAAGTTACACAAACAATGCTCGCTGCCATGATACAGTGCTTTGATTGGAAGGTCAATAATGGTCATGGGATGGTCGACATGACAGAGGGGCCAGGACTCACACTGCCTCGAGCTAAACCATTGATATGCAGGCCTGTTGCTATTCTGAGCCAGATGCCTATTGCTTAATACAATTGGGGTTCACTAATTACTGGTTTAATAAGGACCAACCTAGTTTAAGGTTGTGTGAGAATAAATGTAGCATGTGGTTTGTCCATGGAATTTTATTATGTGAATGCTACTGATTTAGTTACCTCTCCCTGTTAGAATCGCAATTCTTCTTTGAGGTTACATATCTAAGCTATTGATGAAGAGCTTACTTAAAAAGTGTCAACCAGTTCCTAGATTTTAGAAGGTGGTGAACACAACTTAGGGGATAGGTTGACATCTACACCAATTAAAACTAGGGCTTATTGGCATGACTATACTTTCCTCCCATTTTAGGGAAGAGGTTTGGGCTTTTCGCCGCCTTCTCAGAATAGCGTTTCACTTCAGATAATGCCGTATTGGAAGATGAAAATAACATACAACTACTAGAAACCAAAGGATACGTACATCTAAATCTCATATGTATAGCATGCATGTCATCCAAACAAATCCTCTTACCAAATAACTAGTAACCAAAAGATACGTATAGCAAAGGATCAATCATCTGTGCCATCTTAGTGCAACAGAACTACACTTACTAAACCATCCATATTTTGACCTTTCTATTTTCCTTAAAAATGTTACATCCCTCTAAAGTACGCAACTTTAGAGCATACAAATCATGAGCTGGAGATCCGACATAATGCAAGCAGGGGTAATAGTTTTGAAGTACTTCAGCAAGAAACATTTAACAATTTCATCTCACTGCTAACTGCTCTATGCAAAACTATAATGTTCCACATTTTTTTTTCCCATTTTCACAAAAATCATGTAGAAGCTGAAATGTAGATACAGTATCATGATCAATTGCTCATATAAATGATCAATCTGTTAACTCTATCTACATTTGTCGCTTCAACATGATTTCATGAAAATTGGAAAAACACAGTGACAAAGAGACAGTAGAAAACTGATTTGAGGCAAAAGGTAGGGAATAAAGAACGTCTTATATGCTCCAATGATTCCATCAATACAAAGACAAATAGACTGTATCCCTTCAATAATTCTCACCTCCTCTTTTCCATGCATAAATAATTGATCAACCAAAGTATTCACATTGAAAGAGTCAAATATAACGATCAAATAGAACACACTAATTCAATCAATTCATACCTTTCACAAGATTATTTCAAATCAAGCACAGATCTCAAAATCATAGGTCAGATAGTCACGATTTCAAGAAGCATAGATGGCCATATATATGTTTATATGTATTAAAATTAATAACTTACGTAAGATCAATAGTGTTTTTTCATTTACAGAAGATCAATATATAGGAAATAGATGTGAAGTGTAGAATATATGTCCAAGAAGTATATTTATGTTTTAAATTAAAACATATATCATAAAAAATCAAGTGTATGCCTGAATGAACTTATGCATGTATTCAAAAAGTGCCCAGGAATTTTCAGTACAGGTACGGATACTGTCTGGCACAGATACAGCTTCCGATAAAAGTATCCAGGTAACATACATAAGCAATGATAAAATTTTAAACACATAAGAGGCTTGTTAGTAGGATTGTTAGTTAATGATAAGATTTTAAACTTTAACCGAAGAGGCTTGATAGTTCAGCAAGGAAGGGACTTGAGTGTAACAGTCAATGATAAAATTTTAAACACAGAAGAGGACTGTTAGCCAATGATAAGATTTTAAACTTTAACTGAAGAGGACCATTAGCAGGATAGCCAAAGATGTGTTTATCTAGTCTTTCCCTCACGTATATTAAAGTGAAGACCAAGAAAAATTACCAATGCATATACAGTCTTTCTCCCTACTAACCTCAAGAAAAACACTTCTTTGTTGTAACCCCAGTCAAAAAAAAAAACAAGATCATGGTAACAATGCTAATTCACAAACCGCAAAAATAAACAAAAGGAGAAAAAGTACAAAGAATTGAGAAAACATTAGGCATTTAAACTATTTTAGTTTAATCCAGGCAGCATGAAGCTCAAATAAAAGGATGTCGATCCTATCCACTAAATAAAAATAGTTTTAAATTGATGAGTTATTACCTGTGGTGATAAGCAATGCACTTGGTTTCCTACTTCGATAAAGAATAGATTTAACCTGCGACCAAGAAAAGGGAGAATCAAAGCACATAGCAGCAGCTTTAAAGCCTAACTGTCAAGATTATCATCTGATATTATATTTGACACTCTCCTCATGTGAAAATGCTAATAGATATCCAATAAGGAAAAGATTCTGCACTCCATTGCTTAAACAAAATTTCAGACAACGGAGAACAACAGGCTTGTTGCGGACCTCGTTTTGATCTGCAACTGATATGAAGTCCTAATGTGATTCATGCTCAGAGCCAAGCAAGTATACAAAATTCAAATTAAGGTACATCTGATTTTCTTTTCTTTTTCTTTCTTTCTTTTTTTTTAGGGAAAATTTACTTTCAGTTTTTAAATAACCCCTTAAAAAACTGTTTAAACTCTTGAAGCCACTCTCTAACCTGAACAAAGCTAAAAATAAGGGGTACTTGCAGATACATGCCTGCACTATGGGGTGTTGGTCATTTATTACCCCTATATTATTCTTTAGCACATACTCCAACTGGCCTTTTTCCCCCTCTTTATCCTTGCAGAGTCCCTTCAAAAATATAAATTATCTTTTTATCCCTCCCTCCCTCTTTCTTAGGGCTGTTCAACAGGTTTTTGAAGTGTAAGAATTAAGTCTTAGAAATGAGAAAATATTTGGCTTTTAAATTTCTATTTATTTATTCACTCTTCTAAATAACCTTTTCATATCCTCTACAAATAATATCCTAAACCATTTTAAATAGGAGGATTATCATCTCTCAGCATACGGGTACTGTAACTAAAGTTATGACTCCTATGTAGGTACACTTTAGCAGAGGGAAATGAGATAAGAAAAGACAACAAAAAATCTCGCACAGATAGTTCACATTTTAGGTTTCAATTATAATAGAAAAGACGGCATGACCTCTCTTCCTTCAACTTTTCTTATACCTTATTTTATTTCATAGGTAGTAACTCATAAAGGAAAATGTTAAGTGTACTACAAGAGTTGTACTACTCTTGTACTCCTAGACACAAAGAAGTGTGGACCATTGCAACTCATAATTTTCTTTTGCAATTTACAGAAAAAGGTCCCACTTTTTTGTGTGTAAGACTTTAAGAGAAATATTTTACTTTTCTCAAATATAAATCTTTTATACGTTTGCAGTTTTGATATAAGAGTCCACGTGTACTGCTCTTCTGTACCTCCCACATTTTTGGGAATCCTCCAAGGTTTCTTTCACTTGAAATATTCTGCAAATGAACTAAATTTTAAATGTTTTATGGTGGCTGCGACATGACTCCTCTTTTTTCTAAGGTTACCCTTCCAAAGACTTTTAGGATGTAGACACAACGTAGCATGGGTTGCTAACATTATTGAAGGTTTCGTTGTTGTTCTCTTTTAAGATCACTGAACAGCAGAAAAACGATGAAGGCAACCACCATAACTATAGAAGATGTCAAGTCCTATCCAGTTATGCCCTTCCTCTCGTGTCCATGCCTGGGGCTCATCTCCCCCAACATTCTCCATTAGCGACAAACCAGAAATGTGCGCCTCCCCACAAGTCCAATGGCCCTTCCAATAAATCGGCCATCTCCATCTATTGGGCCCCATCCCCCACCAAGCTCTCCCTCCGCTACAGCCCCCTTACCTCCATCAGTTTAGGATCCCACCCTTGCATTGTAGCTTCATCACCAGAAACTGCAAAAGAATTCCTCAAGACTCATGAACTATTTTCCTCTGACCAGCCCCCATCAAAAGTTTCCTCCTACCTCACCTATGGCTCCGCTGACTTTGCGTTTGCCCCGTATAGCTCCTACTGGAGGTATATAATAGTATTGAAAATCTGTCCAGTCAAATTTAATGTTACAACAGAGTGTGCGCTCCTAACGAATTATTAATTATCTTCTTTTATCTCTCTACTAGGTACATGAAGAAGTTGACCATGACACAACTGTTAGGGGGACAAACACTTGAACAACTGCACCCTCTGAGGCGCCAGGAGATTACAAGGCTTATGAAAAAGTTGTTTGAGAAATCTGAGAAGGGAGAGCAATAGGAGTGCAGAGCTATCGAAAAAGACAAACAACGTGATATTCACATATGGCAATGAGTCGAATATGCACAAAAAGTTTGAAGCAAAGGAGGCACAAAAGATCGTAGAAGAGATGACTGAGCTGGCAGGGAAATTTAACTTGGCGGATTTTGTAGGATTTCGCAAAAACTTGGACTTACAAGGTTTTGACAAGAAACTGGAGGATTTGCCTAAGAGGTTTAATAAGATAGTGGAGGGGAGGATTTGCTTAAGAGGCTTAATAAGATGATGGAGGGGATAATGAAGGAAAAGGAGGAGGACAGGCAAAAAGAAACCAACACTTCCCAAGAAAGAGCAAAAAATTTGCTTGATATAATGCTTTGATATTGCTGATGATAATGATGTTGCAAATTATTTGTCTTTGTGAATAGTCCCACATTGGAAAACAAATGTAAGTTTGAGATGTTTATATTAGAACTCTTCATATTGGACTTTGAATAGTGTTTTGGATTTTGTAGGCCTTGCATTACTCTACCACCTGCGCGCGCACGCCACGCCGCACGCACCCGTGCGCGCCACGCCACGCCGCACCGCACACTAACAAAGATGCATGTGCTATTTATAGTTTCATAGAAAGTTGATGACTCTCCATTCTCTCTTAGAAAATAGTATGCAATATTACTCTCCGTAATATACTCCGTCTCTGAGTCCTTCTTTGGACTGCTTTATTCATGTTCTATTTGTAGTTGGTTTTCTATAAAAATGGCATCTCTGCTGACGATAACCTTGTGAGTAATGTGATCCCACAGGTGATACCCTTTACTCCATCAGCATACCCTAAAAATATACATTTTCTAGATTTTGAATCTAGCTTTGTAACTTCTTGGGCATTGTATATTACGTACACAGGACTTCTAAATATATGGAGGTTAAAATAATCAACTGGTTTGCCAGTCCACATCTCCATCGGTGTCTTTAATTGTATTGCGATTGATGGAGATCGATTCACGACATAACATGCAGTTTTCATTGCTTCCTCTTAAAAAACTTTATCCAGATTTCTGGTTGCCAACATTACTCTTATTCTTTTCAACAGAGTTCTATTCATCCGCTCCGTTGCTCCATTTTGTTGAGGAGTATATGCAGTACTGAATTGTCTTTTGATGCTATCTTATTTACAAAATACAAAAAATTCACCGTCTGTGTATTCTCCTCCATTATCTAACCTTAAACACTTGATCTTCCTTTCAGATTCAAGCTCGACTCGCGCTTTGTAAAATTTAAAGACTGAAAACACATCTACCTTCTTCTTCATAGAGTACACCCAACATCTCTTAGAATAATCATCAATAAATGACATAAAGTATTTTGCGCCTCCCATGGATGTAACTGGTACTTGCCATACATCAGAATGAACCAGTTCCAAAATAATATTGCTTTTAAAATTTGATGTGTTGAACTTTTACCGATGCTGCTTACTTGTAACACAATGCTCGCAGAATAGAAAAGCTATCGATTTGAGTCCATGAAGCAGCTTCTGATCATAGAGAATCTTCAAGCCTCGTTCTAACATGTGTCTTAGTTTACAATACCACATCATGGTTTGTTCTTCTTCACGACTGGTTGATGCCACACATAAATCTGCCCCCTGCAGTGTTTCTCTCTTAAACATGTATAAATTTGCAACTATCTTTTCTCCTTTTATCACCACAAGCGCTCCTCTGACAATCTTCATGATCCCATTTTTTATATGAACCTTACATCCGAGCTCATCCAATTGTTCAAAAAAACAATAGATTCTTTTTCAAACCTTTCACATGCCGTACATCTTAAATGGTGCGTATTATACCATCAAACATTTTGATTTTAATAGTATCAATACTAGAAATTTTCAAGGCATGATCATTGCCAGCAAAAACAAGGCTTTTGGTCAATGTATGGGCCATCAATAGGGATCCAAATCACTGGTCCAAGCCACTTGACTTCAAACCAAAAAGGTTTATCAAAATTGCAAAGAGGCTGGATGTTAGAGGCCAACACTTCCACTTGTTGCCATTAGGCAATGGTCGGAGAGGTTGTCCAGGCACAACATTAGCCTTGCAAGTTACACAAACAATGCTCGCTGCCATGATACAGTGCTTTGATTGGAAGGTCAATAATGATCATGGTATGGTCGACATGACAGAGGGATTACACTGCCTCGATCTAAACCATTGATACGCAGGCCTGTTGCTATTCTGAGCCAGAGGCCAATTGCTTGATACAATTGGGGTTCAATAATTACTGGCTTAATAAGGATTCAAACTTGTTTTAGGTTTGTGTGAGAATAAATGTAGCCTGTGGCTTGTGCATGGGACTTTATTATGTGAATGCTACTGGTTTAGCTACCTCTCCTTGATAGAATCACAATGTCTAAGCTATTGATGAAGAGATGACATAAAAGGATTCAAACTTGGGGGAGAGGTTGACACCTACAGCATTTGAAACAAAGACTTATCAACAAGCCTCAATTTTCCTTCCGTTTTAGGAGAGATTAGACCTTGTCACAGCCTTCTTATCATAGCTTTTTTGAGATATCACCATACTGGAAGGTAAAGAGACACATAACTACTAGTAACAGAAGGATACATAAGTCTATAATAGTACTAGGGTTGGCAATTTTAGACCCGACCCAACCCATTACATGACGGGTAGACATACATGGGTACAAGTCATAATTGGTTTGACCCTTATAGATTACATGCTCCAATATTCCTCAAAAACAATGATCAAAATAAACAGACAAATTAAGCTATCCCCAGAATATATCGACTCAAGCACAGAACTCAAAATCAAAGATCAGATGTCACCATTTCATTAATCCATACGCATTGACAGAACAAACTTAGCTACAAAAGTAAACAAAGACGACAGAGATCAAGCAGGCAAGCACACAACCTCAAGCCCTCTCACCGCGAATTCTCCTTGCCAGCTGAATATCCTTGGGCATGATCGTGACCCTCTTGGCATGAATCGCACAGAGATTCGTGTCCTCAAACAACCCAACCAAGTACGCCTCCGCCGCCTCCTGCAGCGCCGCCACCGCCGACGACTGAAACCTCAGATCCGTCTTGAAATCTTGGGCGATCTCTCTTACGAGTCTCTGGAAAGGGAGCTTTCGGATCAAAAGCTCGGTGCTTTTCTGGTACTTTCGGATCTCTCGGAGAGCGACGGTGCCGGGGCGGAACCGGTGGGGCTTCTTCACGCCGCCGGTGGCCGGAGCGGACTTGCGGGCCGCCTTGGTGGCCAGCTGCTTTCTTGGCGCCTTTCCGCCGGTGGATTTTCTTGCGGTTTGCTTCGTTCTCGCCATTTCTAGGGGGGTTTTGAGATTTGATTGCTTGGCCTTGGGATTTTGGGATATTTGGGGCCAGTTTTATAGGGAGAGGAGGTGAAGGCGGGAGAGTTTTGGGGGTTTGGAGTGAGATTTGGACCGTTGGATTTTGAGAGGATTGATGGATGGGATTTAGTGGGGGGTGGAGCACGCGGATCGCGATCTGGGGTTAGATGCTGAATGATGTGCGGTCCGTTGGATTTGAAATGGATGGATTGGATCTTGTAGAGTGAGGCCTAGCGGATCGCGATGTGGGTTCATGTTATGGGGACCGTACGATTTGATGCAGTGGACGGATCTGATCTTGTGGAGTGACATCACGCGGATGGCAACCTGGTTTGGTGAATAAGCAGGATTGTTCTGCAAAATGCCCCACAAGTCAATCGTAATTGGAAAAATCACCCACATGTCTAACAGCATGTTTCGGAACTTTGGATTATACTTCACTTGAACTATAATCAATTTAATCGATGTAAATTATAATCTAGAGTGATTAATAAATTAGTGGATTGTAATCTATTTCCAATAGTGGAATGTTTAGCAAATACAGTATATAATCCACCGGTTGATTTTGTTTTAAAAATAACAAAAAAGAACATGACCTCGTGAGTTAGTAATTCAAGCCTTGAATTTTGTGAAATCGCAAGTGATACAATTGTCTTTTACGCGTGGTCAAACATCGTGACTTATAATCCACCCAAACGGTGGCACATCGAGCCAGAAAAAAAAGACCCAATGAATGGACCACAAGTGACTATTTATCTAAAAAATATATAATATTATAAAATTATTTTTACTTGTTTGGAAGACAGAACGAAGGTTACCGTTTGGCCCCTTTGGATTTAAGATTGTGAAAATTGGATCCATACGTAGAATAGAGAATTGTGGGGAATGGATTTTTAGGCTAGTGTTTGGCCCCATTTGACCTAAAGCAGTAAATAGGCTACTAAGTTAAAATGGGTTAAATGCAAATGGTCTACTAGTTTCTTTAGTGGGGTGGGGTGCAACTTTTTTAAATGTGGGGAGAGCGGATTGGAACTTTAGTATGGGTTCAAATGATAATTCCCAAAGTATATGGGTGCAACTGCACCTCTAGAGCACTAAGTACATCCACCCAGAACCCAAAAATAATCTAGGACATCCTAGCTTACGTTTTATAGATTATAAGTCGTTTGTCAAACATTTCGAAGTGAATTATAAGTCACTCTAGCGAAACTACCATCAGTTCATTAAAAAAATTAATAATAATAACTGACTTCTGTTCCGTAACTTAGAAAATATTCTTAAAATATCTCCAATTCATGTTATGTAAGGTGGTTAGTTTTGCAATAGTTTGTTATGTGGATATGGTCAAACTTGTATTCTTGATTGTAAACTTTTACACCTCGTTTGGTATGTCGGAGCCAAATCAAGTGAGAATAGAATGAAGTAAAGAATGGAGCGGAACTTGTGTGGGAATTTAATGCTCATTTCCGCTCTCATGTTTGGGTGCGATTAAAGAATAAAGCAATATAAATTTTTTTAATATATGTAATTAAATGTATCAAAACAAATTTGATATGGATTTTAATTGTTTTTATTACGATATAAGTGTGAACGCCTATTTTACCAACTCAATATCCATCCCCATAAATAGCGGGAATGAAGGAGAACTGCGACGGTGCGTTTTGTAAATATGAATAAGAAGTAAAAAAATGAACGTTTCATTCTCACCTATTCCCGTGTACCAAATGAGGCGTTAATGTTGCCAAAACGAAGCTAGGGTAACACCCAACCACACGACACTAAACCTAATGCTTCCAAATGAGATTTTATAAACACAAGTGAAGCCTGGCTTAATGTGAAGTAAGCTAATATTAGAATTTAGACGGCATTAAAACTATCATAGTGGATAAATGAAATTTTAGAATGAGCAAATTCCATATCTATTAACAGGCAAGGGGTTTGCTTACTAAAATCTGTACGAAAAGCGACTGTTATGTATGTGCATAACCACAAAGAGCAAAGAAAAGCATACACATACATGACAGCAAAATTAACCTGAATATGTTTTGAATGATAAAATCCCAAATCAAATAGTACTAATAAACTTAAAAAACAACAGCACAGGCCTCAGTTTAAAAGTGTATCATGTTGGAACTACAATTTATATTGAAATAAGGAACAAAATTGTTGTGTTACAAATTAAAAAAATACAAATATATAGCCAGAATGAATCATCTCAGACACCTAATTACAGGTGCCAACCCCAACTCAAAACTTTTCTCTGTGAGGCAAAATCTCAACTCAAACTTAACCTAAATCAACAAGCAAACAGAATATTCAACAACTACACGATGACTTGGGAGGCGGCTCTTGCCCAGGAACGACTATATTCATCCCCTTAAGCAGAGAAGATCCACTCCCTCCAGCATCAGGCCCATCATTAGCTACAAGAGACTTCTTGCTTACGATCCGATAAATCTCAGTAAGTGCAGTAAGAAACGCAGTCTCAACATTGGTAGCATCAAGCGCAGAAGTCTCCATAAAGAAGAGATTCTCTTTCTCAGCGAATTCTTTAGCATCCTCGGTTGGAACTGCACGTAGAGTGCCAAGGTCGGACTTGTTGCCAATGAGCATGATGACAATGTTCTTGTCTGCATGGCCTCGTAGCTCCTCGAGCCACCTCGCCACATGATCGAAGGTCACACGCTTGGTCATGTCATAGACTAGCATTGCGCCCACTGCTCCTCTGTAGTATGCGCTTGTCACTGCCCGGTACCTAAATAAGCTTGAAACATTGAGTATTTTAATACCAAGAGAGATGAAACAAGAGCTGCGACTCTAGGAACATAGTGAAGTTGTTGGACTATCGAAGGACACAAATTTGACTTAGATTTTAAAATAAGGGCTAATTGCAGCTGGACCCCCTACACTATCATCCAATTGCAGATAGTCCTCTTGCAGTTCTACTGTTGCAGATAGAACACTGCAATTTTTTCATTGACTCTTCCAAGAGAGAAATTATTATTTTTCACAAATAGACCTCCTGAGGGTAAAAGAGTCGAAAGATTTTCACTCAAGGGGTCTATCTGTAACAATAGAACTACAGGGCGTCTATCCGCAATTAACCCTTAAAAAATAGTGTTGTGTCAAATAGTCCAGATTTTGGCCCATGAAAAGGTGCTCAACCACCAAAGACATATTAGATTATAAAATTATAACCCACAATCTTCACCACAGCTTTGGAGTTTTGGAGGGGCTTCAACATAACTTTCAAGTTTTGATGCAGTGGAAGAGACTCTAAGAGAAATCTGACAATAGTATTTGACATATGATCATAACCATGATATGAGCAGGTCTTAGATGTCTATTAATAGCTAATAAATCAAGGGCATTATATGATAAAAGGAAGTTAAGGTCATGTTATGAAGTTCGGCGGCAGCAAGTAGAAGAAAGTGATGTGCAGGCTTTATATGAGAATTAGGGTGCTTAGAAAAGCTTTATAACACTTTTAATAAGAAGAAGCAGACATGCTAGTAGATAATAACTGCTATAAGCGGAAGTTAGAAATGCACTATAGTTAGAAATAGATCAAACCTCAAAGTTTAGACGATCGTCTTGCATAGAAAAAGTCATTGGTATTTGCTTATGCTCTTTTTACGTTTGGCAGCTTTTGGTACAAATATGTAAAGGAGTTAATATCAGCAGAATAGAAGATGGCATAATTCGGCGTTTGATATGTAGACACAAAATAGCAAACACATACAATCTAAGATAGAGGAAAGCTTGTTCCTCCCCATATCAGGTGGAGCACAGTTCTGGTCACAAATAGTTTCATGTCATCGACAATGTGCAAGGGGGGGAAAAGTCATTAAAAGCTACCAGAATGCTACCAAGTGGCAGTTCACATTATATTCTTCACCAAACTTCAAGTTATTTATGTATTTATTGAGACACAAGGCCGCTAATAGGCTGCCATGTACTTCTAATAAAAACTCCAGTTAAGCACCAGTCTTATCAACCTATTCATTATGTGGAAACCCCAAAATTTGTAATAACTTCCAAGACTACTCAAGTATAAGTGAAAAACAGGCAGCTACGAGATCAATCATCAATGCTTCCAGGTAACATCACAAGGCATCAGCAGCAGATGACCATTCAGCAATTTGAAGCAAGGTCAAGAATCAAAGCTCCCAGGTAATGCCGCAAGGGATCAGCAAATGAGTAATCAGCAACTTGAAGCTTAGAGAATGTTGAGTAGTGAGGAGAAACCCAAACATCCATAAATTTCTAAAGAAAATTTCACTTAAAAATTTCCACTTTTTTGCCATATTCATATTCCATGAATTACGATATTCTTGTGACCACGAAGGCAGCACACCCGGGCAATGCCTAATTCAGCTCAAATTTTGTTCATACAAGCCCAAGATAGTCACATATATGATTGGCCACGCAAACTATCCAACTAGCATCCAAAGTTTCCATCATCTAGGAATATATATATGCAATTACAAGCTTACAGAAAACATAAACCATGCCCATCTTAAGAAAACAACACTTAGACACTATTTGATGCTCCTAAATAACTAAAACTGTGTGTGGTAGAACTGTGTATATGATACCAATTAGTACAAAACATAAGAAGCATCAGCACATGCATTAGCCATGGACATGGCACATACAAGCACTATGCAATTGAGTAGGAGAGGCAGACAAAAACCTACATACAAGAGAAGCTATATAAGAAATAGAGAATACATATTACATATTTGTAAGAAATGCACATCATGTTTGTAAGATAACATGTTTGGGAAAACACAGGGCAAAGGTGTCCTAGCAGTGTATTGTCCTGCACGGGCATAACTTTTGGATAAAAGTGCCCATGATACATAGTGCGCAACTATCAACTAACTACATGCAGAATTCAGGGCGCATCTTTATTAATGACTACGTAAATCTGCCATATCAATGTTATAGAGAAACAGACACGGGAAAAAAAACTATTAGCCTATTCAGGCTATAAAAGGATCCCTGGATCCTCTTGGCTGTTGAAAAAATACCGATCTGGATGTATTGTACACTAAATATGGAAATAACTAATACCAAACCATCCAACAGATAAAAATAGAGAGTTAATGAAAGTTACTTCAGCAAATTTATTACATGCATGAACCAGCATCATATGCATGTACCAGCTTATTCATATGCTGGAATTTGTAAGAAACCAATTGTAGAATACTTGGACTATAATAAGATCAGTAGAGTCCGTCAGCAATTCCACAGTGAAGACATGGCCAAGATCTCCAACACTGTAGGCCTTGTTCTGGTCTTCGTAATGCTCAGCAGTCTCTTTGCTTGTCAAGAATGTAAGTATCAAAGAAATTCCTTCCTTATCTTTCATTCAGTTTAGAAATATACATTGTGTTTTTGTGCATCTTACTTTGCCAGATCTTTTCAGCTTACAAATAAAAATAAGCAATTTCCTTGCAATGTTTGTGTATACATCTGCCAGAGATAATGCAGGTTAAAATAAATAATATTGAGCAATTTTTAACTCCGTCATTCAAGTGAGAATACGGACAATTTCCTGCAGAGTGTTCATTTGCATCTTACTGAAATAAAAAATCACGTAAAAAATGAGTTTTTTAACTTGTTAAATGAACTAAACTAGTTCCAATAGCTTTCTTTTATAAAATACAGACCAAACAACTTATTTAATATTTCAGAAAAAGGAAATTGAATGTTCTCTGTGCTGATGTGTTCTTATACTAACTACTGATAGTAGTTCTCCGTGAATGTTTTCGACTAAAATTTTTAATCCTTGCATGCAGGGATGTGCTCAGGAAAGCCAATGAGAATGGCATTGGGGTGGATTCAGATGTCTGCATTCAGTTAACACGTCCTAAGATCCACCTCTTTGTTGGTGCTGCCGATCAACTCGTAATTGCTTCCTAAATGGGGAGGACAAGAAAACTTGTGAAAAGGTGTGCCCAGTCCAGGTCTTGTGTCTGATTGTTGGGAAATAAGCTGGAATTCAGTATTCAAGCCACATGTATTTGTCTTGTGTTCATGAGGGTATCTTTCTATGACATGGAACATATCAAAATTTGCGATTAATGAATCACTAAAAGACTTTTGTTGTCTCTAAATTTATGAGATACCTCCATCGGACTTTTTAATAGAGATTTATGCTTCTACAACCTGATAATTTCTCGTGTTTTTAGTTCAAGTTATAGATTATTTCCTAACGATGAAGTCTAGCATAGGTCATGAAAGAGGATTAATTCCTGCAATAAAGCCTAAGTCAGGTCGTGGCAAATCATGTTGCAGTATTATATACCAGCAAATAAATGACTTGCACAACAAGAACAAGAACAAGAACAGCAACAATAAACACTTTACCCCTAACCATTCTGGGGTGTCCCCGTGGATGCCTTACTTCTTATTACAACCATTCCTTATAGTAATTCCAACAAAGAGCAGCTAGAACCGTGATAAACCAAGATTTTAAAGCTGTCTTCAACATTAAACATCAGTCGCTTTTATTTTTTTCAAGGTTTGTGATTGGATAAGCATAATGAACAAGATCACAATGTGGTTTAAGAAGTGCAAGGGAAAATGGAGGTTATCTTCGAAGCACTATCAATTATTTCCATCTAAAGAACAGAACTAGATATCCTATCAAATCAAACTCTCCGCGCCTTGTAATAATCACCAAATATCATCTCCATTAATCCAATTATTAGGGGGAAAAACAAACGAGGACAAAATAAAAATAAAAATAAAAATTGAACAACAGATGGTCAACAGCCAGTTCCTAACGTACCAAGTTAATCCAAGAAACAATTATATCAAATGAGTTAAGTTTCATGCCAGGTTCTGTAAAAGCACCCAATAATCTACCTCAATCGAAACAACAATATTCTAATATGCATTCACAGATTGCGTGCCTTTTTCATGTATTGAAACATGGATTCATGCTGCAGTATTTATTTTAAATTCATATATCTGGTGGCATTTGAACATTAAAATCCCTCCCACTGCACCGCATCTCAGAGGAAAGATCAACTAACGCCGCAACATTTTTTCCATTATTAAAACATAATTAACAAAATTATCCTCTACACATCAAATTATACCCAAAATTCAAAGAATTTATTACCTTTCTTGGCCAGCGGTGTCCCAAATCTGGGCCTTGACGGTCTTGTGATCAATCGCGAGGGTTCGAGTCTGAAACTCAACCCCAATGGTGGCTTTCGAATCCAAACTGAACTCGTTTCTCGAGAATCGAGCCAAGAGCTGCGATTTTCCCACCGCTGAGTCCCCGATCAGCACCACCTTGAACACGTAATCAATCCTCTGGCTGAATTCGCCGTGCAAATTCGCCATCGAGTAAGATCACAGAAACCCTAACAGAATTCTCGAGGGAGTTTAGATCGGATCGGGAGAGATTGGTGAGGGTCGGATCATCGTGACATCTCCCTCGATCTCTCACTCTCTGCGGATTATTGTATTATTTCTGGTTGAAAACCTAATAAATTGCAACTGAAAATTTTGGGTTTTTTTTAAAAAAGGTTTTAACCGGATCAAGAAATGGAGAGAATGAAATGGGGAAGGAAATCAGCGGCTTCCGTTATCAACGTTTCATGGCCGGCATGAACAATAGGAATCGAGCGGCCGGCTAAACAAAGATGCTGGATATTTATATAGCCACCCCCAACGTAAAAATAATTTGTTTCCCGTCCAACCCATCGTGTTACATATTTAAGCTCAGACCTAAAAAAAACCAACCTTTTATGTTGCAACCAAATGGGATGAGTAGCGAGCAATTTGATCATGTCATCATATATTTACTCAGCTTTTTCAATGCAATAGAATTTGCATTACTACCTTCCTCTATTGTGCAGGCGGAGTCTTAATGCAGAAAAAATCGTTATAATTAAAACCAAACAACCTTTTGTAGTAACAATACTTCAAAGCTGCAAAAATACCTATATGACCAGCATAATGTAAGATCTTATAGAAAAAAAAAGAAGGATATCTTCTATTTTTAACTTGAGACCAAAATCTTAAATTCACTGTTCATGCCGCATTAAACACTATCCATGCTACACTACAACGCAGAATATTAAACCCCCCTTCAAGCGGCGATAAAATTTTAACCTTAACCACCATGCATGCTACAGTAGTTTTGAAACTTAACATCAACAGCAATGTGCGAGCTTAATACTAGTACATAATTTAGTAGTAGAATCATAGAATGTCAATTGTTCATCTTTTCTATAAACTGTGTAGTGACAACAGCTAGTCAAGTGCAAAATTGAAGATCGGGTGTTACACATTCTTCATAAAATGACAAACTTTTATGATTTACTGTCAATGAAGAGTCATTATAATCTCTGCTGCAGAAATGGTTTCGTAAATAATTAATATATAGACCAAGATAACTACTTAATTGGCTCATATAAATATCTGCCAATATTTCCATTGTTCATACATGGTAGCTTTTCATGCTCATTCAGAAGATTATCTGGTGCTAAACAAAAATTGATAAAAGTAAGCCTCAAGTAGGCATTTATCATTGGTGCACCATCATAAACAAGCAAAATATATAAATGTATTATGCAGCATTTCCTTCCTAGTAGAATCTGGTTGATCCCTTTTGCGGAGAATACTTTGTTGTTTTCTAAGTTCTTCAGCTCAGCAGAGATCACGGTAGTGCTATAATATCTGAAATAAAAAAGAAAAGAAAAGGGGGTCAGAAAAAGATATTGATATGGATCTACATACACAAAAGATAAAAAGCTAACAACAAATGAAAATAATTGCGAAAAGTTGCAAAAAGTCCGCATTTTCTACTTCGAAAGGACATTGCTGCACGAGGGGTACACGGACACAGAGATGTCTATACATAAGTGGATAATAACACTGGTACTATGTAATCACATTAGAGACAGATAACAGCACATAAGGATTTAACATGGTTCGGTCAGTATGACCTATGTTCACGGGCGAGAACAGCAGAGAAATTCACTAATTACAAAAGAGATGATTACAAAAGGAGGCCACTCTAATATCTCTCCAAACTCACACAAAGAAGAAAGCACTCAAAGAAAACTCTCTTTTTTCTTTCTTTTCTCTTCAACTCTCTCTTTCTCTTCTCTCTGTTCTGAATGCATCTAACCCTTCACCACTTCTCTTTTATTTATACCCTTCAAAAGAGGGTTGATGAAATATTAATCGAGTTGGTGAAATAGTGTTAGAGTTGGAGAAATAGTATTAGGGGTGGGTGTAATAGCAAGAAAGTTTGTGGGTTTTGGATTTATATCTAAAGTCAAAAAAATAACAAATCTCCGCCTAGACTTTGAATATGAAGATCTTCTCTTCACTCCCGCTGCCTCGCCAGAAGCCCCTTTATGGGCTTAACTTCCACTTTTTTGAATTCCAACCAATTTGAGACAATGCTCGAACTTGTGCGAATATACTGACTTCGTCATTATATCTGCTGGATTATCTGCAATACCAATTTTCTCAATGCTAATGACTTTAATTTCTCTGATAAAATGATACATAACATCTATATGATTTGTTCTTTCATAATACATCTGATACTTCATCAAATGTATAGCACTTTGACTGTCACAATGTATCGTAATAATATCTTGGTGTAAGCTGAGATCTTCAATCAAACCTCTCAACTAAATGGCTTCTTTCACTGTTTCTGTCACTGCCATATACTCTACCTTTGTGGTAGACAAAGCAACTGTCGATTATAGAGTCGCATTCCAACTAATAGCACTACCTGAAAAGTGAATACATAACCTGTCAAATATCTAAATCACCCGCATAATCTGAATCAGAATAGCCAAGTATTCTGCAATCTGAATTTGCGTTCCTGCCAAAGTATAAACCAATATTAGTAGATCCTCTCAAATATCTAAGTACCTATTTCACAGCTTGCCAATGGACCTTTCTAGGCTTATCCATATACCGACTCACAACACTGACTGCATGTGAAATATCTAGATGGGTGCATACCATATCATATATAATACTTCTAACTGCGCTGACATAAGGAATACAAGACATATACTCCTCTTCAGTCTAAGGTGATAAATCTACTGAAAGACGAAAATAAGAAGCAAGTGGAGTCTTCAAAGGATTCGCATCAAGCATGCCAAATCTCTCCAACACATTCTTGACGTATTTCTTATGAGATAGAAATAAATTTCTTTCTCGCCTGTTCCTGTGGATCTCTATTCCTAAAATCTTCTTTGCTACTCTCAAGTCTTTCATCTCAAACTCATGTTTGAGTTGAGATTTTAATTCGTTGATTTCTAACACATCTTTAGCTACAATCAACATGTCATCAATATACGAAAGTAAATATATAAAAGAACCATCATTGAGCTTTTTATGATAAACGCAACTATCATGTTTACTCTTAGAGTAACCATGCTCAAACATGAAAGTATCAAATCTCAAAAACTACTATCTCGGAGACTATTTCATCCCATAAAGAGATTTCTTCAACCTGCACACATGATCTTCTTTACCTTCAATAACAAACCCCTCTGACTGATGCATAAAGATCTACTCTTCAAGCTCGCAATGTAGAAAAATCGACTTCACATCAAGCTGCTCAAGCTCCAAATTAAAATGAGCAACCATGACAAGCAACATGATGATTGATGTGTATTTTATAACTGGAGAGAATACTTCATTAAAGTCCACACCTTCAATCTGACTTAGCCTTTAGCAACCAAACGTGCATTGTATCTTATAGAATCTATATTCAGAGTTTCTTCTTTCTTCTTGAAGACCTATTTACAGCCAACGATTTTCTATCCCTTTGGTGGCTTCACTAACTCTCATGTCTGGTTCTTGTACAGAGACTCATCTCTTCAGTCATTGCAACAGTCCAATCTGCAGTCTCACTATCACTAATAGCCTCTATGTGGGTAGAATGCTTTGGAATCTCAATCGATTCTGCTATACTTAAAGCGTAAGCAAGCATGTCAGCATAACGTTGGGGAGGTCGATCTGCCTTTTTATTCTCCCGATAGCAATATTGTATTGTTGCTCTTGTGGTATATCAACATCTAAAGTTGAACCTTCCACAGTATCAGCTGGTTCAATATGAACACCCTCAAGTCCTCCCTTTGAAGTGGAGCTCTCTAGCTCTACCTGCTTGCTAGACTCCTTTTCAATACCTGTGATATTAACAACAAATTCTTTTTTCGGATAAAGCATAGATTTCTCATCAAAAATAACATCTCTACTAATAATAAATTTAGATGATTTAGGATCAGAACACCACAATCTATATCCCTTCAGCCCAGTAGCATATCCTAGAAAGATAGCTTTCTTTACTCTGGGTTTAAGCTTAGCATCATTAACATGAAAATAAGTAGAGCAACTAAATACTCTTAAATGAGAGTAAGTAGCAGGGACACGAGACCATACCTTTTTTGGAGTCTCAAAATTAATTACTGTAGAAGGAGATTTGTTTATCAAATAGCAAGCTGTATTGACTGTCTAGGCTCAAAAGTCTTTTGACAAACTGACATTAGGGAGCATGCAAGGAGCTCTCTCTAAAAGTGTTCTGTTCATCCTTTCTGCAACTCTATTTTATTGTAGTGTATGCTGAACTGTATGATGACGCACAATACCTTTATTCTTGCAGAATTGGTCAAACTCTATGAAATAAAACTCTATCTCATTGTCGATTCTAAGACGCTTCACTTTCTTTCCTGTTTATTTTTCAATCATAATCTTCCATTGCTTGAAGATTACAAACACATCACTCTTATGCTTCAAAGGATCATCCAAACTTTTCTGTGAAAATCATCAATCAATGTTAGTAGAAAACGAGTCCCACCTTTCGATGGAACCTGAGAAGAACCCTAAATATCTGAATAGATATAATCTAAAATACCATTGGTTTTATGGACACCGGTACTAAAGGAGAATCTATGGTGTTTATCGAAAACACAATGCTCACAAAAGTCTAGCTTGCTAGTTTTCTAATCATAAAGCAGACCTTGTTTGCTCAATACATCTAGTCCTCTCTCACTCATATGCCCTAACCGCATATGTCACAAACGCAGTGTCAAAATTTAAATCCTCTGAGGATGACACTACTACAGCACCTGTCACCGTACTGCCTTCAAGAATATAGAGGGTATTTACTTTCTTTCCTTTTATCACAATAAGAGAGCCTTTACTAACTCTCAAAACTTCACCTTCAGCTGAAAAATTAAAACCATTGGAGTCAATGGTGCTTAAAGAAATGAGGCTTTGCTTTAACTCTGGTATATGTTGGACATTACTCAATGTTCTAACAATACCATCGCGTGTTTTAATTTTAATTTATCTGATACCAATAGTCTTGCAAGGCATGTTATTTTCTAACAAGACATTTCCATCATCGATAGACTGATACGTGACAAACCAATTCCTATACGGACACATATGGTAGGAACAACCCGAATCAAGAACTCACACATCTTGTAAATGAGTATTAACACTAACCGAAAGAACTTCATGTGAACTAGAAGACTCTTCAGTTTCAGTGATAACTGAATGTTTCGCCTTTCAAGACTTCAACTGTGAATTATCCTTTGCTTTGAGCGCTGGAGAATTAGGTTTTATATGCCTAGATTTGTGGTAGTAATAACATTCAACACTTTTTCTTAGCCTTAATTTTGATAGACATGTTTTCAGATTTGTCTCTACCACCAACACCCTTTTCAGGATGACCACGGACAAACAAACTCTCAGCTTGATCCTCTCCTCCTACGATAGACACTTCCTGTCTTAATTCTTTTGAATGTAAGGCTGATTTGACATCCTTCAAAGAAAGTGTATCTCTACCATAAAGCATACTGTTGATGCTCGGATGACACAGTCATTAACCTCTGTTGGATTAGAATTTAAGAGAGTAGGGTCCGCTTCTTCTCCTAATGCTTGGTGGTCGTGCATGTTGGTAGTTTTTTTCGTTCTGACTGGGGAACCTGTGGAAAGGGCGGACTTGAGATCTCCGGTGGTCCCTCCGACGATTAAGTCAGTATGAGTATTTTTCAGGAATTGAACTACAAGCAGAGCCGAAGTTTTTTGATTTTGGGTTGTTTACCTTGGTTACAGTTTGGTTCTCTATTTGTATGGGAGTCAGAGTGTATTCTGGTCATTCTGGCTGGTGCTGAGATGAGGCGCAGGTCAGCTCTATTCCTACATATGCTGACCCAATGATGGAATAGAAATGAATTATGGAGGTTGCGCCGGACAACCTTGACAGGTGTCGATTGGGAGTTGGCGCGGGAGTTAGCATTGTTCCCTCATTATTAATGGGGATGAGATTAGTTATATACGCAGCCAGAGGGGTTCGAGGTGCCTTAATTATTGTGTGAGATGGAGGAATCAAAGCATCGGTAGCTCAATTAATGCGATGCTGATGCGCTGTCGGGCCCAAACTTCGTACAACCGTCGCCTAGGGGATGAGAACTTGAGCCGACTAAGCGGGCAACACCTTGCCGTCTAAGGGACTGGCTAATAACGCATTTCGCGTCCTCCATTGAGATGGTCGAGTCGACTGAGGGGACGACTGGCCTCGCCTCTCGAGTCGCCCCGTAAGGATTGGTTGACTTGGAGAGTCGAGGAGGACGGCTAGTACCATCTTTCAAGCCGTCTATAAAGATGGTAGACTAAGGGGATGACTGGCCTCGCCTCTCGAGTCGTCTCTTGAGGATCAGTTGACTTAGAGAGTCTAGAAGAACGGCTAGTACTGCCTTTCGCGTCGTCCATGAAGATGGTTGACTAAGGGGATGACTAGCCTCGCCTCTCAAGTCATCTAAGAGATTCGGATTAGGGAGGCCTAAGCTTGTTTCCTTATCTCAAATATTGGCATTCCTCTTAGAATTCGAGGGCTGATTAGCGAAAAAATGTTCAGGACCATAACACATACTATTGACAAAGTTCTCATATGAAGGAGGTCATGAACATAATAAAATAAGAGCTTGATCTTCTTCGTCAATTTTAACATCAATATTCTTTAAATTCATAAGAATAGTGTTAAGTTCATCTAAGTGGTCTTTAATTCGCATATATTCCTTCATGCGAAGGGTGAAGAGGCGTTGCTTCAAGTAGAGCTTATTCATTAGAGATTTCGTCGTGTATAAGCTCTCCAATTTGAGCCACAGGCTGGCGGCGGTATCTTCATTGGCAACCTCCTGCAAGACCTCATCAGCCAAACAAAGCTGCATGACACTATGCGCCTTCATCTCCAGCTCTTCTTTCTCATTATCGGGCATGAATTCTGGCAACTTGTCCTTCTCGGACAGGACTTTGAATAATCCTTGTTGTACTAGGAGAGCCCTCATTTTGACTTTTCACAAACTGAAGCTGTTTCTCCAGTCGAATTTCTCCACTTTGTATGTAACACCCGTAATTTTCGGTAAATTTTTTCGTATAAAAATGCTAGATGGTATTTTACCCGTTCTGTAATACCCGTAATTTTAATACAAA
>JBAKGM010000233.1:37041961-37056258 GCA_037177215.1 Asparagus racemosus
TGGTGTTTTCCTCCCAATTTGAGTGGAAATCAAAACAAGAAAACTTTTCCATAAAGTGTACTTTATGAAAAAGTTTTCTATAAATTTAGAGGTGGACGAAACACAATTTATAGAAATAAAAAGAAAAATTTTATTTACCAAAATGTCATTTCTCAAAAAAATTTCTTAAAAGAGGTGAACCAAACACCCCCTTATACTCATAGCTCAAAATATCATGGAGAAGTACCCTCGTCAAGCCAAAAAAGAAACAATAATACTTTAATAAGTTTTACAGCAAATCAAGCCGTAACCAAAAAAAAAGAAAAAAGATGAAGATTCCCACCGCCTTGGATAAACAACGACTATCATTTTCGCATCCGAGATCAAAACCGATCCATCAAGATTCCGCCTCTCTCCTTCGTCGATGGTGAGAGGAGCCATCGTCCGCCTTCTCAAGTTCTCTCCATGGCTTTCCTCTGTTAAGACCGGGCTGGATCGGGCCGAAATGGGCCGGGCTGAGGTTGCGATCCAATCCCTCGTTTATAGCCACCGACCTTTTATTCCTTCGATGCAACCGCCTCAGCTTCCGAGGTTCTCCAAGCGTAGCCGTTGGATTTCCAGAGGTCTGTTGATAGCTGACACGTGTATGATGATGTGTCAATATTCAGGGTAGATCGGTAAGTTCGTGGGAACTATGGGAAGAGCCCTAGTTTTGTGCTATAAATACTCTTATTTCTTTACTAATGTTTCTCCTCATGGCTGAGCGCTGTGATTTCAAGGTAGAGGGAGTCAAGATTTTCTCATCTCATTTATTCTCCTAATTTGTTTAATATATTGTTTTTATGGTTTTATTTTTGGTTTGGATTTTCTCTCTTTCTTTTTTTTTTGATTTTTTTACAAATTTTTTAAATTTGGGATAAATGCTTTGTTGTTGTTAAATATTGAATTTGGGATAAAGATACGATTATGATATCTTTTCTTTACTTTGGATCTATTTTCTATTTAGTTGACCTCAAAATTTTGGATGAAAGACTTTATTGTTATTATTGTTTCTCTTCTTCTTTTTTCCATTCTTGTTTTCTTTGAATCTATGTTAATTTGGGTACTTGGGTACTTGTAATTTTTATGAATATTTATTTTTAACTTAAATTTTTTATTTTCTTTAAAATTATGTTAATCTTGGGCTTAGTTTTGGGGTTTTTGGACTTAGTCTTGAATTACTATTGTGAATTTAAATTGTTATTCAATTATAGATTGTGGTGGATGGTGACAATCATTTTTCTTTGTTTTTCCCTTTTTTTTGAGAGACTTTACAATGTTTAACTTTTATTTAATTTCCTCACTTTAGTTGTCTTATTTTCTTAGGTTATTTCATTATTAGTCCCCTAAATCTTTAAACTTTTGATATTAGTTCTCAAAATTTATTAGTATTTTGAAATTAGTCCCCGTAATAAGTATCTTATAAGCACCGGTTTATAGCGAGTAAACTTAATTATCATGTTATTCATTCAATGTATGTATATGTATATATACATATATATTTGTATATGGTTTGAGGTGATGACTCATTTTGTTAAATGGGGTACTAACGCTTCGTGTGGTATGCGGAAATTCGATTAAAGTGAGAATAAAATGAAGTAAGAAATATGGTGAAATGGTGAAATTTATGTGGGAATGAAATGCTCATTTTCATTTTTATACTTGGCTGCGACTATAGACTAAAGTGAAAATGACAATCTTTTTATTCTAGATATTGGGTAATTAATAATCAATCACGGTGTAGTTGACATTTATTTTAATTTTTTAATTCCCATTTAAATGAAAATTTTCATTCCCCGATATCTTATTGGGAATAGTTATTTTCACATAAGGTGAGAATTGATAAGAAGTGAGAATAAAATCTCTAAATTTGAAAAAACATGTTACGAAGGAATGAGAAGTAGGAATTGGCATTCTATCCAAACTCAATTCTCGCATATAGAACGAGGCGTAAGAGAGACAATTTTGAGGCCCTCCTTATAAGTCACATTAGCTGAGTTTTCTCATCAGTTTTATTTGTTAGTAGCTTTTTTAGCGTAATGAGCTGTCATCCGACAACTATCAATCCGCACGATTAATTTCACAGGAAACTAGTTTGGTTTTTTTTAGGTTGCTTCTACTTATTTTTTCAAAAAGCACCGAATAATAATGTTTGGTTAAACAAATTTTGCATGCTTATTAAAATTTCCTTCGCTAAAGGAGGTGCTCCTAAAAGTAACTTGGAGATGCTTTTAAAAATAGCTTTTACTTTTTATAGTTTTTATATTATATATGACTCTTTCGCTTTGACATTGTTACTTCTATTTTGAAATTATCTTATCTATTTTGATAGCTAAACTTTTTTTTGGTGCCATTTTCACTTATAATGATATTTAAGCATAATTTTACTGAACACTTGCTAACAATATATGATTACCAAATAACTATTTTCAACAGCTTATATAAATGCTCTAGTTATGCCAAACTAACCCTATGATGTCTACCCCTTGGATTGCTTTAAAATATGTGCTCAGTGAGTTCTATGTCCCTTAGATGGCTTTAAAATGTGTAGATGTATGACAAGGCTTGATGACTATGAGTTGGTTAAAGTTGAAGCAAAAAAACTTGAAATGAGCCTTCCTAAGCTTAAAGGAGTTTCTTTATGTGTATGCACGCACATACATACATAACTTTGATGGTTGTAAGGTACCGCTCATTTTGCCAGAATGAGCTACCAAAAATGATGCTGGTGAGACCCACTCATCCGATGTGACTAGTAGGGCAGACGTGGACAGTTTTATTTCTCTTAGTAGCTCATTAGCAAAATGAGTTGTTACCCTACAACTATTTTGTTTCTGTATACCCAAAAAACCAGCCCCGGCCGGGGATATACCTATTGTTCATACTCTCACTTTCCCTCTTGTTTATGCGTGTGTTGATTCTTGTGTTTGTATGCTTGGAAGCCATCAAGACTGGTTATTCCTAATTGAATCTTGTTCGGCCTTCACGTTTCTTAATACATACTCGGTAGTATTTATCTTTTGTGACATGATGTGTACAGGAACATCTTCACTTCAACATGTCTGAAATCCCCAGAGACAATACAGCCTCCCCCAAGCAAAATGAGTTCGGTCCAAATTATTTTGCATACTACAAACATGTTATTCTAGATCTACTTTCTGAGAATGGGACCTGTTTCCTACCTTCCATGGAAGTAGATTCTGCAGTTCCCGTGGGAAAGGGTTCTGGTTCCAGTCCATATTTTAGTGAAGCTGTTGCTGAAGGGCTTTCAGAGTTTAAGAAAGAGAGGTTATTGGCAACTCTTAATGAGAGTTCTTCATGTTTTAATCGTGAAGCTGATGAGGTAATTTTTTAGTAAATCAATTTGGATCACATGGTATTTGTCAAACTTCCTTCTCTGTTTCTGCGTGTCTTGTTTTGAGTGGGAGGATGTTGTCCTTTGAAAAATGGATGTTGTGACTAGCAAATTGTACCTTTCTAATTCTCATTAATTTATTGGAGATATGTTTATTGAAAGGATGTTTCTGAAATCGAATTTTTTATGATAGTGTCTTTTTATTATAATATTTAAGGGGTGTATCACCAATTTTACTACTTAAACTTATGAAACCTGCTTGTAACCTGTATGCTAGTGACACATGAGCATATGACTTGTCTCCTTTTTTTTTTTTTTGGGTGACAAAATAATCAGCAACATCCACATGCAGATACTCGAGCATATATTAGCAGCAAAGGATATTGATTCAAATCTAAGGGAGAAAGAACAATATGGAAGCTATTCAAAGGCTGCATCAGAGGAGGACCTTAACATGCCTCTCTACAACAGAAAAAGAAAAGCACATCCCCAGAACACAAAGTACTCTGGCAGCGATTCAATTTCTTTTAAACAGGTTTATCTAGTGCAAGTGCCTTCTCTTTAGTTAACTTTGTCCCTCTTAGCATTTGTTCTGTGATTATTGCAAACCAATACTGCAAGTAGGACTTCAGTCCATATGACATATTCATATCTATATTATTATGAGTGTCTATTTGATGGAAGAAAAGAGCTTGTTAGGAACAGGCTTCGGAATACAGTCTTAGTTTCCTTTTTCCAAATCAAAAGGGAAAATATGAAGCAAAAACTTTAATTGGTGGATCAAGGCATCATAAAGTCTAAAAAACATTGTTTTGGTTGCTAATTTACTCCCAAAAAAAAGTATTTTCTTCCAGCATTATCAGACCCAAGCAGGACATGGAAAATCTTATTTTAGAAAAATTTGCTAGCATCTACCAGAAATAAAATTTGATGCTTAGTTATATGGTATTTCCTGAGAACTAACAAATGACATGTTTTGTGCCAAACCACCATCATTTTTTCTGAATTAATTTAATTCATTATAGATGAAGATGATGGGTCTATGACTGTTTCACTTTCTTATAGCTCGTAGCAAGGGTTTTATCATCCAAGTCGTTCCTGTTCGTTATGTAGAACACATTCCAATGCAGAATACACTTATGATAATGATGATCATGGGTTTTTTGGCTGTTGACATCAATTTGCTGCACTTTGCTTCAGTCTTCTGCTATCTGCACTGTTTATTGTTATTTTGCTGTCGTCACTGTTGCAAGTCAACTATGTGATTAAACTATTAATTTTGTGACATATTAACTGCTTATTGTTGTGCATTCTATTTAGACACAAATGAATAGGTTTATGTCATGGTGCGTAGCCATGAAGATAAAGATACATGAGTAGTTTTTGCGGTCACTGCTACATATTCTAGGTCTGGATGTAATAGCAGACTTGAAAAGTTAATTTTTTGGTCTGTAGTTTGTTTGCGTATCATACCACTATAATGTCTTCATCAATTTTGCAACTTGTTTGGATGTACTGACAATGATATCATCGAAGTTTCTGTAAATTCGTCACAAATACTTGTGATGAATTAATATATTAGCTGTGTTTGATACCAGAAGAATGTAATATGTACTAGTTTGTCCATGAGTATTTTATTGTTGATTGTTGTGAATAGATAACTTGATTACGTTCTCACATATGATCATCTGAACTTATCTTAGGTGTATAAAACTATTCAAGCTCTTCAGGGAGAAGATGAAATATGCCATGAAGATGTCGAGAAGTATACTTCTCTGTTACTTGCAAAGGTAAGTAAATGAACCAGCAATTATACAATTAAGAAGGAAGTGCCATTTCTTTGAATTTGAGTGAAACATCTGTAACATAAAATTATTGACATGATCAAGCGATTCTTATTAATCTTTTACTCCTATTTATTTGAGTTTTGTTGAAATGTGCAAGGCTCAAATTCTCCACCTAAAGTAAACTTATCTTAAATTACTCCTATAATTTTGATAGTGGAAATAGAATGGAGAAGTATTAGAAACAGTTCTTACCAGAGCTTAATATTGATGTTTTATTTTCAGCTAGATAAAATGGAAGAGAGTCTTGAAGATTACCTGAATACTGTAGTGTCGACATGCAGGTAAGCCATCAATTCATTCAGAAAGTGGAAAGATATGCTTCTGTTTTTGTCCCTTCAAAACTGACCGATAAATTTATCAGAATTCCTGCCGTAAGTTTGAACTCTCTGGAGTTGTTTGGTGCTTTATTAGAACTCTTTATAGTGGTACCCACAAGGAACTTTGTCTGCCTTAAGTTTGAAACATCTCCCGTTGTCGTCTCAGAATACATTGTCATACTCTTTAGGAACTTCATCTTTGGTTCGTAAATGTAACGAGGCCTGGTATACTAATCTGTATAAAGATATTTATCACTGTTTAGCAGTTAAAATCGTCATCGTTTTAGATTATCATATTGTGGCTTCAAAGTTCAAACCAGAAACGCCATTGTGTATTCTACTAGTTCACATGTGATTCGACTGCAAGAGTTATGTTTAGTGTCTTATGCTTTACTGCATGTTCTAAGGCTGGACAGTTAAATCTCTTTGAAATATAGACGTGGGAAAGCACTAAAATATATGATAAGAAATTATCTTTAAGTTAAAGTGAGCTTTAATTGAGGGTAGAATGCTGGAGAATCAATTGAAACATTACAGAATTTTAGCATGTATGATCAAAAAGTCCAATAATGCTCCAGTCAGTAGGAGGAAAAGGATTGTAGTTGATGGAGCAAGGAAAATTTAGACATACCATGAAAAATTAACGGGCAAATTGCCTCCACCCCTGAGAAAAAAAATGCTTCCTAGCCCAGGTCAAAATTCCTTTAGCTTAAACCTAATAGATTATTTTTCCCATACTTTTCCCCCCTTATCCTCACTAATAATGTCATTAACCCTAGAATACCTTGTCCCTCTCAATGGCAGTGGTAAATGGGGTTTTTGGTGAAAGCTTGAGGAGGAAGGGGGAGATTTGGTTTGGAAGGAAGAGGGCATGAGAGTTTCAATTTTGTCCTTGACGAAGGAGGAGGCCATGGGTTTTTGTTTGAGCTGGAGGAGGCAGCTATGATGGGCGTTGATTTGAGCATGAGGATGAGGACTTTGTGCTTGAGGAGGAAAAGGAGGTGGTGGCTATGGGGGTGTTGGTTTGAGCTTGAGGTGGAAGGAGGGGATATTCGTGATGGACCGTGATGATAACTTGAGGAGAGGAAGGGGGTTCGTGCGCGTTATGTTTGAGTTTTGAGTCGGCCATGGCGATTGATGAGTGAAGGTTGAGTGTTTGAAGAGGTACTGAGGAGTGAAAAATAGATGTTGATCCATCTTTACTTTATATGGTATTAGTAAAATTTTTGTTTGTTCTTATTTTTGTCTACAACCAATGTTTTGAAAAGCCTCCGCCTAACCCGCCTAGCGTACGCCTAGGCCTAAGCGGTACATTGGCCGCCTACCTAGCGCCTGTTTAGATTTTAAGAGTGCCTAGGAGAGCATAGTCTACTTATATGGACTGCACTTTTTAGACACTAATTGTGATTCCCTCCATTGCAGTCTCTATGTCCTCCAACCTCCTCCAAACTCTAACTATGAACAACTCCTCTACCTCTCCCGACCTTTAGCAAACCTCCACCACCATTTAAAAAATCTGTCTAGGTGTCGGTCCGGCACCGAAGTTTTCTATAATATTGGCATTTACTATAAGTAATTATAATTAAAAACTTAAAAAAATGAAAACGCCTAGGCCCCACCTAGGCTCTAGGCGTCCGGTGAAACGCCTAGGCTGCCTAGCACTTTCTGTAACCTTGTCTACAACATGTGATAAACGAACCCTTAACTGCCAGTAAAATTTTAAGAAATTTTTTTCTTATTTTTGTTTTGTGTCTAGTAGTAAAATTTGCATATAAAAAACAAGCGTGTTTATTATTTTTATTATGATTTTGCTCTTGTTCAATATTATCAATACTTTAAACAATTTAAACCTATTCGATCGCTTCCCCAAAAGTGTCTTTAAATAGCTCATTGCACCATTTTCAAACCTCTACATTTTCTTCAAGAAGACCTCCAAATGACGATATCTTTGTCATGAAAAGAACCAATAACGAATCCTGTCATGCTTCTCCGCCACCAACGGTGCTTCTACTTCCTCCTTTCTTGTCGTTAAAAACTCATTCCCAATCCTACTCAGGAATGGTGCGGTCCATGACCATGGACTTATATAGCATTAACTCAGTTGTTAAGAGTTTGGGATAAGAATACTAGATGTCGGTGGAGGAATCTGAACCCAAAGATGTGTCTTTGAGACATGAACTTGTTGTGAACTAAAAGAGTCTTTGAGACATGAACTTGTTGTTGTGGACTAAAAGAATCAACAGAGCAATGAAAAAATGAGTTATTAGATGGATGAGATTTCTTAAAGTTTTACTCTTTATGGTGGAGTGGTAAAAATCGAGGCCGAAGAGGCTCCGCCCGTCTGCCACAGAGGGTAAAACATTGACTAAAAAACATCATTCATCTGACTACATTTTTTCGGTCCATGATGAAGAGACCGTCTATGAACTTCTAAGACCCAAAACCATATCCATGGGCCCAGATTCTTTTGCTGACATCATGGATTCTCGTTAAAAATCTTTAACAACCGTGCTTTGGAGCTCCGTTAGTTTCTGGTCATGGGCAGTACCATTTTGACCCGGGCCGAGGCGGAGGGGTGAGTTGACGGGAGAAGCATCATAGATATTGAGTAGGTATGGGAATGAGTCCTTGATGATGGGAGCAGATACAGAGGAAGTAGAAGTAACATTGGCGGTGAAGGATGGCAGGATACGATCAGCCATCAATTCTTTATCTCAATTTGATGAAGTTGTAAAGATGATGTAGAGGTTTGAAGATATGTAGTAATGAACGATAGAAATGTTGAGGAAAGAGCAGTTTTGTGTTGTTGAGAAGTGAGGTCTATTTAAAGATAGGTGTGGATTAATGATTGAATGTGTTTTTATTTTTTCGGTATTGATGATATTGAGCAAAATCATAATCAAAACACACTCTGGCAAAATGACAAAATTAAACGGAATACTTTTTGCTTTCTCTCACAAGCAAATTTTACTACCAAACTCTGCACAATAGAGGAAAAATAAGAAAAGAGCATCTGATGAAATTAATTACAGTTTAGAGGCCATTATTTACAGGTTTGGAGGCCAGAATAAGGAGAAACAATTTAATGGAAAAAAATATTTACAGTTAATCATGGGATGTGGGACACAAGCACGACAATGTGGTGTGTGATGGAGCAGGAGGAGTACGGAGGAGAGCGATTGCTACTAGAGTTTCTTGTTCATCCTCTGTTAAAGTATGAAGGATGAAGTAGATGAAAAGAAAGAGGGAAAATTTCTCTTTATTTCTTATATTGATCTTATGGATAAAAACGCTTACTCATAGAGTACATGGTAGCATAATTATAGAAGGGCAAATAGAACCCATTGAGAGGGATGAGGATATTTTGGGCCAATGCTAAAGATTGGTGCTTACAAGGGGTTTCAAAAAAGCTTGGTTGTTAAAGGGGGTTATACAATTGACTATTTGAGGGGGGGCATCAATTTTTTCCCTAGGGCTACAATCAATTTTCCCTATTTTATGGGAAGAACTGGTCTAATATTTTCCCACTTCACCTCCACACAAATGGAAAAAAGGATTTTATTAACCATTGCCCTAAGGGCGACAGTTAAGGAGAAGAGAGATAGATAGAGGGGAGGGTGAAGAGAGAATAAGGGGGAAACATAACGCCCACTCACTCTCAGCTCTATCTCTCTTCTCCCTAACCATTGCCTTAAGGGCAATGGTAGCAAAACGCATGTAAAAAATACTTGCTTTGTCTTAGAAACGTCCCTCAGTTATACCTTCCCTTTACCTTTTCTATTTACATTCTTCCAAATGATTTTTTCTATCCCAGATCTAAATACTCTTCTGGACAAATAATCCATTACCCGCAGACCAATGACCCGTATTGAGAAGCATCGGCTTGGAAAACAGATCCGCAAGCTCCCCGAGAAGGCGTTGGATCGCGTGGTAGAAATCCTCCAACCTAGCAACTTTTCAGCAAAAAATCTTCCAGAGAGTGTCTTTGTTAATTTGGAAGAACAGGTAGGTGGTAGAAATCCTCTAACCTACTGCTGGAAAACTGATTACTTCTAGTATTTTTACTTCTCATAGTGTTATGATTCTCATAGGATAATGTCAAACTGTGGAGAGTATACTACTATGTGGAACTTGTGGCGAAGACCAACAAACTTTGCATCTGAGTGGATTCAATGTCTTTAAAATGTACAGTATTTCTTGCACTTCTGATGAAGTTTTGCATTATCAAGGTGACATTGAGACGACATCTACATTTCTTGTGGATAATCTGAAGCGGATGATGATGAAATATATAATGTCTTACCGTTTGTTTGATGAGATGTTTTCAAGTACAAAATCAGCATATTCCGTGCACGAAGATTTGAGGATTTTGCAAGTGTTATGAGGTATATTGACCTTGGGTATAATGGAGCTGTTAACTTTGTAATTGACACACGCATAGTATTGTTGATGTTGTAACTTGATTCGAACTAGTGTCACCAATATCTTAAATTTTGAGAAACTGTACATGAACTCGTGTTGTTCAGTGACATTGATCCGATTTTGCCTGTTCTTGATATCATATTGTTGTTTTCACTTGTATTCGTGAATGAGACTATGAGTGTCTTCTTTTGCATGGAGATTTACTGGTGATTGTAATTATTTTTTATGGAAGATTCTTAAGCAGATGTTAATTTGTAGCTGGTTCGCTGCCCGTGATTTCATTTTCTCGACGTAAACTGCTCCTGACAAAAATATGGAACGGGCAGTTTTTATACAAGTAAATATTGCACGTACTATTCTTCAATTTTGCATATTCTGTGTTTCATAGTCAATTGACAATATTTCTCTACAACTCTTCGAAAAATATCATTTTCTTAATGATCATTAGTAATAGTAAGTTTTAGTACTTTTTTTAAATAATACTTCACTATTAATTATATCTGCAGCATTTGAAGCCGCAGAGAATTATTAATTTTCCCAAATCTTGAAATGAGATAAAAAGTCTGTTTCTCATTGAATGAATCATTTTCTGCTGCCTGCATTTTGTTTAAATAGCAAATTCGACTAAGATCGCTGCTATTGCTAACAAGGAGGCATCAGTGTTCTTATAGATATCCAATACTGGCTACAGCAAGTATAATGATACACAAACGGAGCTCCACAGTTTCAATGACACAAATTTTCGCCAAAAAATCTCATGTTTCCATGTCTGATGAAGCTGCAAGCTAGGTACTTAGGTCTCCATTCTTATGCTGACACAGCTAATTGTTGAAAGACTTTTCCTCGATGCTCGAAGTTTCTAAATTCATCAAAACTTGCACATCCTGGGCTTAGCAGAATCATATCACCTGTATTCAGGCCAAAATTGCACTGTTATTTGCTTGATTATGCTTTTACAAAAATAGTTATCATATAATTACTACTATCAAGAAAATCAATTGTTGTAGTTATGCACATTTTGTAGGGAACAGACCTCTCATTGCCATGGTCCTTGCACAATTCACAGCGTCTTCAAGATTTTTAGCATTGATGCATGAAATGTTAAGACCACTGTCACACAGTGTCTTGTGAATCATTGCTCCTGAAGACCCAAACTGAAAAGCAGCCAGAGTTTTGTTAGGTTGCTAAGTCATCTAGGAAAGATGTGAATGTATATACGAGAAATCGAGAAAGAGCAACTTGTTGATGTAGACACAGCATATCAGTCCTTAAGTTTAAAGCAAATCATAGAAAGCTCTACTTCCTAAATGTCCAGTTGATTCCCACTTCTGCTCTATAAATATTGAAAAATGTTTACTTTTTCACACTCAGTTTCGGTGTTTGGAATTAACTTCCATGTGACTATTTTAGTAACTCCTAACTAAGTGGGAAAATCTCAAATTCTCATCACAGTTCATTTCAATCCTTTACTGACAACTTACGCAGGAGTTTCAAGCCTCAACATATATAACAACAACATAATTTTATGCTCCGGTGAATACTGGTCTCATCTCATGTTCTGTTGTAATATGTGATGCATTTTAATGTTCTCTGTGTTATGGTCTCATGGAAAACAATGATGTGTTTACTAGATATGAATTTCGCTTAAGACAATGTCGATGTTTAATTATAAATGTCATATTATTATTTTCAAGGACATAATGGTTATATTGTTACTACCCTTGCAGACTGTAACTATGTCATGGAAAAACGTTGAACTAAAAGAGGACTATTTAGACAATTGGATAAAATTAACAACCATTTTTTTATCAGTTAGACCCCCCCAAAAAAAAGGAGGAAGAAGAAGAAGAAGAAGAAGAGAAAGCTTCGACTAAAAGGAGGGACTCTTCAGACCTTCTGGTAACTTGATAATCATGCTTATGGCTTGGCTATACATTGCTTCTAAATTTGAAATTAAAATGTGTGCACATCCTAAAATAGGCACTTAACAATTATTCCTCATCAAAGATGCACTTTGGCATAAGACAAGTCGCCCCTAGCCCCAGAAGACATTACTTACCGTGATGACACCTCTATGGCAGTTAAGAAGTCCCACTAGCTGTTCAAAACCATTAGTTTCTTGATCATTCAATACCTGCATAAGAAAAAAAGTTATGATATATAAGATGCTAGGCCCTTCCAACCTTTATTCTCATTATAAAAAAAATGACTGGGCTATATTGCAACCATTGGAAAAAGATACAAGTATTAAGCAGAAAATGTACGAGTAACCTACTTCGATTTAAGTCAGATGGTAAAGCATTTTGTACCCTTTTGCAAGATTAGTTTATATCTCCGAGGGAATTTCCAAATTAAAAATAAAGGAAAACACTATTGTCCTTATCATGCAATTATTAAGTTGAGTTTATGGAGGATGGAGACTATAAGTAATTAGTGAGGTTTATTATCGTCCTGAGTGCAGAGAGTGACCAAATAGTATTTGAAGTGTCCCTCTCACATTTGAATATTTAAACTTGTTACACTGGCTTACTTTCTCACGGGAGTTTGAAAGATCCATGAAAGAGAATAAAAAGAGTGTGACTTTTGCTATGGAATGAAACAAACTAACAACCAATTCTAAAATAATTACTTTATAAACATCAAATTTGAAACTAAACTACCTTGGCAAGTCCACCAAGAAGAACAACAGACTTTTGTTCGTTGAGACCCATCAATCCTGCATATGTTGATTCAACGTTGGTCGCCTTGCTGTCATCTACCCATGTCACGCCATGAGCATCGGTGCAAACTGCATTACAGAATTAAGTAAACATTATAAAATATGCAGTATTGAGATCCACCAAGACAATTACTAATACTTGACAAGCAAAGGACCTGCATAGCAGGTTTCCTCTGTTTTAAAGAGCCACCATCCAGGATAGACCCCCTCATTGTTCTATTGTTGCAGATAGACCCCTGACTGAAATTTTTGTCTCTTTTACCCTCAGAGAAATATAGGATTGTTTTTTTATGAATAGACCCCGAGCGTAAAAGAGTCGACAAAAAATTCACTCGTTGGATTCATCTGCAACAATGGAATTACGGGGGACCTATCCACAATTGGATCATGGTAAGGTGGTCAATCCACAATTAACCCTTTATATTTTAGGCGAGCAGACGGAGGATCACCTTATATTCATTTCTTTTCTAATGTTACGACTCTACATTCATTTATATAGTACCTAGGTACACAATGCACAAGCACATCCATACACTACACATGATGCTCATGTATAACAAAAAGAGTCATGAAAAAAGCTGATTACTACTTTCAATGCTAAAACCAATTATAATTCTCAACCGCCATCATTTTAATTCGACATAAATGTGAATAGCCATGTGCATGCACGATGTTCAATAATTACAATAATTAATATATAAAGGACTTAGTTCTAAAATAATGGAAGTTAGACTATTCACCAACTTGCATCCGATGGGGCAGCAGATGAAGTTTTCCCACTGTAGAGTTAATTGTATCACTATCTATTCCCAAATTCAACCCAAGAACTGAAAATGCTGCCACTGCTGCATTAGTGTAGTTGTGGGTTCCCATTGCTTTAAGACCTCCCAGTGACAGATGAGTCAATGACTGTGTCGGAGTGCTTAAAGTTGCTACTTTTGTCTCCACACTCACCTTTGTAGGAAAAAATTACTGTCAGGTGATAATGAGGATGAACCAAAAGAAAATATAGAGGGGAAAAAATGCAGAAAAAAACAATGTGGGTACCTTGATGCCTGGAAAATCATCAATCCAAGCAGCATTGCACCCATTTGCATGATTGCTAAAAGCTTCATTCAGATATGGGTTTCCTGAAAAGGTGAAGGTTTCTTTAGAAAACACTCTTTTTGTCACTTTCTTCCAATATAGAACTATCAATGTGTATAAATCATGTCAGATAACAGAAGGAAGGACAATAAATAGATTTGAGTGAGCCAATATGTCAGTGGGGGGGGGGGGGGGGGGGAGGGAGGAGGGGGTGGGGGGGGGGGGTGGGGGGTGGGGGGGGGGGGAGGGGGGGAGAGAGAGAGAGAGAGAGAGAGAGAGAGAGAGAGAGAGAGAGAGAGAGAGAGATAAGATGAAGAGTTCTAGGGTTTGATATTTGAGAGATAGAGCCGATAGTTTTGATTCTCCGGAGCCTCGCTAAACTCTCACTCGTCGTGCTCAACATCTTCAGATTATTTCAGCGAGGAGAGTTACCTTCATATTGATCTTCTCCATTATTCTTCATCAACCTTCGCTTATATCCTTCAAGGGACGGTTTGCTTTATCAAAAAGGGTTGTAAGATCAATTTTTTTTA
>JBAKGM010000233.1:37099522-37112020 GCA_037177215.1 Asparagus racemosus
ACCCTACATTTTACAGTTTTGCCGTGTCCCGTACCCGCACCCGTACCAGTACCCGTACCCGTTTCCATGCAACTTAGACTGCAAATGTTTAGAGGATAACATACTAAAGTTAAGTATGACACAAGTTTGCATGATACCAAGAGCAAAGGAATAATGACTTCTCAATGCTTCCAACTTCTATCATTACCTTTTGGATCCTTTAATAATTTTATTTTACCGTCCCCTTCCCTCTGCTTCTTTTCACATGAATCAGGTATCGTTTCAAGTAATGACGTATATTCTACAAAAGATTTCTAGACTTGTATTAGGCTAATGCTAGTCGTTGCATAAAGATCAACATGAAAATCTCGGCTCATTTCTTCCTGTTCTTTTTTGACCGGGGTTGAGTGGTGTTTTTTTGTTGGCCGGGGGTGGGGGGGGGGATGTAGTTGGTATTATTGGCATTTAACATCTGAGTTGCTAATGCGAACACCGCTTAGGCCTGATTGGTAGAGGGTGGGGTGAAGTCAGGGGAGTGGCAAAAAAAGTAAAGTGCCCTTCAGTAGAGGGTTTTAGAAGGGAAGGTAGAGCGAGTTGCGTTGAGGTAGACTTAAATTCAAATAGAGATGAGGAGAGAGAAGGATCCCTCCAATTTGAAGGGATTCAAGAAGAGAGAGAAAGTGAACTACAAAGTGATGAATTCCCTCTCTCCTCCACTTTTAACAAACAAGTTACCCCCCCCCCCCCCCACCTCACCTTCCCTCTTCGTACCCCCTACCAAACCATGCCTAAATGGATGATCCACTTGCTAATAAATCATTAGCTCTATCATACAGCTCTATGAGTAATTAACAGATAATTGTAATTGTTTTGCTAAATTGCCATGATGCCATCCTTTCTTTGGAATATAATACGAATGGCTCACTCCCGCATATCAGATATAAACCAACAATCAATAATACATAATTGCAGCCTGTTCCACAAACACAACAACCTGTCACCACACTTTTAAGGCAATATGGAATCAACCCAAGGCCAAGGCAATGTTTTGCACAGATTGCCCACACACCTCTAGAAGTCATTATTAAAGCTTGCTGCAACAGTTATTTAACTTAATTAATCGACATTAAAGCTTGTTGCAATAGTTATTAAACTTTATTAATGTTTGGGCAATGTATATGCATACTTGGCAAGCTAGGGTTTATGACAATGATTGCATTTAACTGATTTCCTCTCAAGAAATGCGACTCTTGATTCGATCAATGGTAATAAATTGATCAAACCAAAATCTTTTCATACAAAATGAACAGATTTAACTACAAAGATTTGATCTTTCCTATCCAAGTAATTAGATCTGTAAAAACTAGGGAAAAAATGGAAAGAAAATACGAGGGTTGTACCATCCATGGAGTCTCTTGTGGAGGTTGACGGTGTACTCTCTCGTCACCACCTCCTCCTTTCTCCCTTTGCTCCCCTTTTCCACCATTTTTGCCGCGCTCGCTCTCTGACAAAACCCCTAATTTCGAGCTTTAGCGGCTTCAGGAGCAAACCCTAGGCTCTTGAGAATGATATAGGATGCTGCCATCGCGAAATCTCATTAATACCCCTCATTGTGTTCGCTTGTTCTGTGAGTAAGTTTTTAGAAAATCGGGGTGATTTTGTCAATGGATTAAGTGTAGTGGATTCGGGCTCAACAAAGTTTAGTGTATACCCGATATGGGTATGGTCCATCTGGATTCTGGATCCGAAGCCCAAAACAAAGTCGAAGTTCGGATCGAGTTCGGGTCGGGTTTATTGTATTACCCGACCGGAAAATAATCTCCGCTTCATACTTTGACCAAGGTTTGTTTTAGATATTAGTCCCTTAAAACATTAGTATTTTGATAGCAGCCCTCCAAATTATTTATATTTTGATATTAATCATCTGAATTATATCAATATGGTGATATCAGTCTCTTTAACTAGTTGGGGTTATAAATGCTGAAGAATATTTCGTTATGTTTAAAATTTTTTAATTGATAGTTATACCCCTTAGTCCTAATACCCAAACACACATACCTTTTAAAATTAAACCCGATAGAAGCTCCAAATAGGTCAAACCGAACTCACTTCACCTCTCTTCTTCTCAATTGCCCATCAACAGTGAACCCATTTTCTTAACGGTTTTTCCAGGGGGGGAAAAGTGGGAACAGGGAGAGAAGGGAATTTTTTGCACAGGAATTAAATGGGAGCATTTTGGTAAATAACCAGGATTGGGGGTTTTGAATAACAAATCTAACAAACAAACTAATAGAAGCATGTCAATGCAATTGGGGGACTAATATCAGACATATGAAGATTTAGGGACTAATAGTAAAGATTTTTGATTGAAGGGACAAATATCTAAAAACCCCTTTGACCAAATTGTCGAAGAGGACCGAACACGCCCCCCTCTTCTTTTCTTCCTTTTTTTCTTGCTCTCTGTATAATTCCATTGATCATATCTCTCTCTCCTCATTTTCTCAGCATCCACATTTCTTAAAGGTAATTATGTTACTATTTTTTTTTCTTTTTTCTTGTATAAATCATCTTCCGATCAAATCTCTTCAGAGTTCTTCCCAACTTTATTCAAGTAGTCCAAATTTGATACAGAGTTAGGTTTTATCTGATATGTATCGTAGATTTCTTCGTTTTTGCAATAGATTAGGGTTTGTTTTAGAAGTATTTGGTATCTTTCTCAAATCTATTCATTTTGGCTTGAAAATTTGAAATATTTTTTTATTAGGGTTCGGATAACAATAAAGGTTGAAATTTTCACATTGAGAGAGCTGGACATGAGCGATTCGAGCGATTTCACCTTTTGCCAGGTAAAATTTGATTGCCCTTTACATTTGATGTGATTTGAGTAGCTTGCAGAAATGCAACCAAGTTCACATTTTAACTTGAGCATGGTGGCAAAACTTGTTGCTGTTAACTTTGTTATCACGCAAATGTTCACAAAAAACTAAATTAAGCTTCCTATCTTTGTATATTTCATGGGCATAAATGCTTGTGCTGCATTAGGTTGCTGGTTTGTATGTGATTAGCTTTTGTAAAGTAACTGGATTATGTATTCCTTTCTTCTTCTCTTCTGTGTTTTTACTGTATTAGAGCGAGTTATTTTGTTTTAGAAGGAAGTTAATGCAATGTAGCTCAGTTATTTCCTGAGAATCATGATGAAAGGGCACGCCATCTAACATTCTAACACGTGACAACTCGAATAAATACGACTGTCAAGAAGTATCATGTTGTATGGCTGTTTGAGACAGAGATGGCTTCATGAACAGAGCCCGTGCTACAATATAAGGAAACTGTGACTTGTGGTTGGTTATACATGAAACCATTGATTTAACAGATCCAACTTAGATTAAACTGGATGATCTCTTATATTCAATGTATACTTTGATGCGGATGATATACATGTACGCGATATAAGTTATGTGTGTCTTTCAGCCACTATAGTCTTACATATCCATTTACATGTATGTAACGATAGTTTTCACTCATTATGATTTTTTATTGTTGTGTCCATGACGCGTGCATTTCGTAGATTTTCACCTGCAATATCAGAGTACTCTGGTTGGATTGTATTCATACCTCTTACCCCTATGTTGCAACCTAATGATCTAATTTCCTCTAGTTCTTTTTGGTTAGTACTTGACATACTATACAGTATACACATTAACTTCTCTCCCATTTCCCTTTGCTTTATCCTTTTGATTCTACTTTCTTTGTTGCTTTCTGATTTACTCTTCCAATCTTCACCAGCCATTTAGTTACTGCTGACATGGCTTTTTATAATTGCAATGTTGGTTTGATTTATTAGTTATCTTACATTTTTTTAATGGCGATTTGCTATATTGTTACTTTTCTTAGTATATCTCATGAGTTATAATACTTTTGTTTATTGCTTCTTAAATAGGATTCATATAACTTTTCAGGTTGTAGCTTGTTGATCATGATTTCAAATTGTTCTGTATATTGGGTCTATCGTGTAATCTTAGCTCCTCAATGTTATTTGCAAAACTGCTTGGAATAGCTTGAAAACATACATGTTTGCACTGTTCCTATCCTCCACTCTCTCACAATTTACTTTAATTCTCATGCTGATTGTAAAGTCCAGTTCGTCCCTGGTTGCATGCTACAATTTTCTGCATATAAATGCTCTGTTTTGTATTAAATGTGCATGCTTAACTTTTGTACTAGTATTTGGAGGATATACTCATAATTGCCAACTGTCACTTTTTTATACAAACACCTCTGTTCAATGGCTTGTACTTTGATTTTTGAGGAAATTTGTCCAGTGTTCCTTCTCTTTCCCTAATGTTGATTACTTGGCAATGCTTAGCATTTGGTAGCCTTTCAACATCTCTTGCTTCTTTGGCACTTCTGTTGCTGCTATGATTAGTCATTATTGCAATTTGCTCAAATCCCAGTTTCCTTGTGGTCTTAATTTTTCAGCTTACTGTAACAATGCGAATGCGAGTTAAAGGTGTCTTGATCCTTAAGATGCGTTGATTATTATCATTGGCATGATTCTTGGTTTTTATCATTGGAGGCAGAAACTCTTTTTCATGCTTAGATGTTTACTCTCCTTATACGCACCTATATTATAACACTTCCAGGTTGTCATTGTGTAGGTTGGCTTGCAATCCAATGATGATCATTTGGAGTCACCTGAAAAAGTTCCCAACATCAGCCAGATCAACCTTGATGAAAGTTCCAAGGATGGTGTGAATAATCATAATATTAACAATGCAATCCAAGGCAGCAAGTCACATGACAATGAAACAAAGTGCCCAGAGTCCAATGCTTCTCCATCTAACAACGGTGATGAGTTGGACTCATCAACACCAAAATTGATGGAGAAAACTGGACATGCACAGGAGGCGGTAGAGGAAAAGAAACCCACAGTGAAAAAGCCTGCAGCAAGAGCAAAGGTCCCTTTTGAGAAAGGGTACAGCCCAATGGACTGGTTAAAACTTACTCGTAACGATCCTGACCTTGCAGGTACTAAGAGTTTTAGGCTTTTAGCTAATTTAGGATCTTCTCCGAAAACCTTTTAGTTTGTTCTATATTTCACATTGCTGGCAATGTTATCATCAATGATATATGACTGCATCGGTGCCTCCAAATGTGGTGTAGGAAACACAACAGTTAAAGTCTGAGATTCTTTTAATTTAAGTCAAAAGACTAATTTCTAGTGCCCATCTTAATTGGTCAGAAAAAAACTTGACGATTATAAGTACCATTCTATGGAAATAATGTTTATAAGCAGTGCTCATAGAACATTATGTTTTTTCAAAGACGCGGGCAATTGGTTCATTGATAATATTATTAGCTTCTGATTCTTTGAAACTTAAAAATGACGTTATTTTCTTGATTCCAAGTTTCCAACATATATTTTTGACGTTTCATTATTTATTTATTTTTTGTTATGTTTGGACAGTTTTTTCGTCACCTCTATTCGTTTAGGTATTTTTGCATAAGAAGTATGTGATTGTATATCACCTATGATTGTTTTACTTGTTGACTTCCACCTCTTGTTGTCTCTTGATTGTTGACTATGTGAATAATGTGCCCATCTTTAGTTTATTTAAAACTATATTGATGCCCACACCAGCTAAAATAGTTGTTAATTTAACCAACAATGTCCATCATTTTTTATAATACTAGAAATATCAGCCGTGATATTCTCACATGTTTCTTCAATTCCATTGCATTAAATTTGTTTTCTATGACTGTACAACTTCAGGGCTTAGAGGACGGTCGAATAGACGGCTCATTTCCTTGGATGAAGTTAAACAACATAAGACAGAAGGTTCTGTGTGGACTGTTTTGAAGGGTCGTGTTTATAATATTTCTCCCTATATGAAATTTCATCCTGGAGGTATGCATATCTTTATCTACTTATAATCAATGAAATCGTTATATTTTCTTCTAAATTTAAATTGTTATATTTTCTTCTATATTTTACTTTTTTAATGGCTCTGCTGATAGTGTTTTAGTTTGTGAGACATTGTTTTAGTAATGTAATGATGCATGGATATTTGCTTAGATTTTTATTGTATTAACTCCATTAAGTTTGAAAATCGATTAATTTTGCATGAGAAGGAAACTGTGTGCAATTGTTGTGATAATGAGCACCATCCATTATAGCAAAGTAGAAAGGAACATAATCCTTCTTATTAACTTGGGTTGCACGCAACTTCTAAACAGATAGATAAAGATGCTCATGTGACAATTGTATCCATATACAAAAGCGAGCAAGGGGAACCAAATAGTTTAGTAAATAACTATTCCCATGCTGGAGATGGTTCATGAAGGAGGAACAATCAGATTTGTCAATATGTCAGTAGTCTTATTGTTTTTAATGCTTATTCCCTTACTTTAATAGCACATTTGTTCACCCTTTCTAGGTCCTGAATCTACAAATAGAAGGGCATGTTTTAATGTGTGAAAAATATAAGTCCACGTGCAGTAAATGGTGTTGCTTTGGTGATTTTAGAACCTCTTTTTGCCATATGCTCTTCAAGTGCATCAACGATTCCATACACTGCAGAAATAGGAAGAGATAAGAGGAAATACTAGTTGGAAAAGAAAGAAGGAAAGAGGAAGATGCATTATTGTTGGGATCTTCTGGAGAGTGGGAATTAGCCTCTGAGAAAGAAAGGTCAAAAATGACAATGACTAATATTGTAAGTTTCAGCGTCCCCGTCCTCCACAGAAGAAGGAAATGCCATCTTATTCTGAAATTCCCCCCTATCAGAGTTTCAGGAAAACGTACTCTCTGAGCTTATAAGTGGTGGTGGTCTATAAAATATAACGATAAGTTTAGGTCCATTTTCTACAATGCATAAGATTTTAGGATCTGGAAAGTATTTTAATAATTACTAAATTTTCATTGGAATTTTAGGCACATTATTCTGTAATTGTATTTTTTATATATTGTTGAGGTATATAAAACTTATGAAATTTTACTTTTGATTTTATTTAATTTGCAATAACAAGACACTTAGCTTGGTCGTAACTGAATCATGTACAAACCTATGGTTTATCACATAACAGTAATTAGGATAGGGTGTTTAGTTTCTTGTATCTGTAATATATTTAGATATATATGGTACAAGGACTGCAATTTTTGTGATGTAAATCAGCATAGTGCTAAAAAAATATGTTCATGCGGCAGTACAGATATTATATAATATTTGTAATTGGATGTTTCTTATCTGTAAACTATTTGAATAGATGGTCCAATTACTGTTGTTTTTGTGATGCGAATTGAAAAGAAAAGCTAAAAAAGGTTGAGGTTCATATAATGCAATTAAAAGGACCTGTGATCCAAAATCAATCATCAAACTGAACAATGACCTCTTTAGTTATGGGATATGGCTTGGGTTTAGTTCTCCCACCCCTTATTGAGCTTCTATCTTGATTCAACATGTATGAATTGAAGGGTTGTATTGCAATCTTACATTGACCCTCTTGAGACCTTACTGGTTTGCTGCGGTGCCTGGAAACCTGGCCAGGTGAATACCAGGTCCTTATGTTTGTCCACTGGTTGACAGCATCTTCATACTACATGTGTGCATGTTTATATCGGTATAATCAAGCTGCAGTGTTAGGTAACACCTTTCTTGTGGTGGACCCTACATCAACCTTGCTGAAACCTGATGTGTTTTCTGCTGTACCTGGAAAATCGGTCTTACCAAATGTCTCATCTTATCCAATAGTAGTATGTATATGCATCAGTGCATGTTTATATCTGTAAAAACAAAGGCTATGAGTTGCAGGTATAGGATATTTCTTAATATTTCTTATACTGGCCTTGAAAAATAGTAGATGGACATTCCAGGTAGTTGATTCTCAATATTCAAATATGATGATTGACATTATTTTAGAGATACATTGGAAATCATGTAATTTGGACATATTTTACATGGATCAGGTGGATCATTTATTCTGTTGTACCTTACATTTTGCAACCGCTTTGATGCTTTGAGTAAAAGGTTCTCAAACCACTTGGTTTTTGTCTTTTTTATAATATTTTCTAAATATTTTTATCCTTTTTTTTTAAATTTTTTGGGAGAATGATGATCTTTGTGATTGGCTTGGATGGCCCACCATGTGTTTGAAACTTTCTGCACCACATCATTATATCTAACAGATAGAGAGGGTTTTGGACTTGATACATTTCTGTTGAGTTTTTCGTCAGAGAAGTGTCACACATTTCTTTCCTGTGTTATTTTATTTTCTTGATTTTATATTGAATGATAGATTTTAATGTATTACAAGCAGAATCTTAAATATGTTGAAGAATATGCATATAAACTATAGTTTAAAGGACAAAATATGCTGGAAGACAAACTTCTGAGACAGAGAAAAAGATTAGCTTGTGTATATATGTTAAACCCCCACCATTGAAAGACGAAAACTCCCAGTGTCTCAGTTTTTTATGTTCTGAAATATTCGTATTGTTTACAAGACTAAATATTCTTTAACATCCTTTTTCCTATAACCTTACACAATACAGCAAATATATACTAATTTATTTACTTGGGAGTGTCAAATTCTATAACAATTCCTATTAATTCTATTTGGCAGGTGTTGATATGCTTATGAAGGCAGCTGGAAAAGATTGCACCACTTTGTTCAGTATCCTTTTAAGAGTTTATTCTTCATTCTTTTGCATAGTAGTTGTTAACTTCTATTACTAGCTGCTACTAACAATTTTAGGAGCAAAAAATATACAAGCAATCCAAGGACTAATTCTTACCACTTCTGTTAATAGTTTGAGATTATGAGATGTTGAATTAGAAATCACCCCTTCTTCCTTTCAAAAATTCCTCAGTTAACAATATTTTTTTTTTTCCTTTCCTTACTTTTTGGTAGTCCTTAATTCTTTTTCTAGACAAATATCATGCGTGGGTGAACGCTGAGTTCCTTCTAGAGAAGTGCCTTGTGGGAATGTTAGATGATACCGTGTGAAGGGCCATTGATCAGACTCGCGATTCAACTCCATTCTGATATTGATTCCATTGTACCAATTCATTGGACCTCAACTATATACGGAGGCGAATACGCTTATAAGATGACTATGTATAAGAAAACTATTTCCTCCTTGGGGTGGTTAAATTTGTACTATTCGAGGAAGAATTTCTTTATAAGATGTAGTTTGTACAAGAAAATTCTTTTATTTTATGGCGAATGACAAATGTATACATCTTATGCAAATGTAGTTTGCACAAGAAAATTTTGTTATTTTATGGCGAACGACAAATGTGTACACCTTATGTAATAATATATGCCACTCTTGGTAGTTACATGTTGCCGGTGTTGCTCTAAAGTTTTTTGTATGGATGTCGACGGAACATGAATTCCCTCCTTTTTTTTCCCTTTTTTTAGAATAAGATGTTCGACATACCTGGTTTTTTTTATTATAATAATCTGGATAAAGTTCTGTATGTACTTATTTTTGCTTGGTAGTGCTGAGCTATAGTAAACTTTGTTGTATTAACAAGTTCGTGAAGTTTTCTGGATGGCTTCATAAAAGTCCAGCCGAAATTCGAGCATGCCAATTTTGCAAAGGATGACACAATTTCCTTAGGGCGTGTGTGGATTTTAATGGGGTTAAGCGAAGTTAAGGAAAAATAGGAGAGAGAGGAGAATGGAAGCGAAGGGAGTTCCCTTCCCCTTAGTTATACTTTAATTCAGGAATAACAAATTTTATGTTATTAGGGGGTGGACTAAGGGGAACTAGAGTGAATAACTTCACCTCCTAAATGTTTCTAAACATGGTAAATAGTTCTCGTAACTTTCCTTCTCTCCAATTCCCCTCAATCCAGGTAAGCCCTTAGTAAAAATATTCATGCTTATTTTTTTGGTAAGTGAAGGCAAGATATGCAACTTTGTTAAGTTTGATTTAAAATTGGGTTAACTGTTTGTTTCGCTAGAAACCACCTTTAAAATAAAGTAATTATACAGAAATCGCCTTTTAGTTTTAATTTATACATAAATCATTTTTAAAGTGGGTTTTTGTAGCAATCAACCCTCTTCCAGACAAAAATTTTCACTAAATATTTGAAAGTACCGATAAACTCACATTCAAGGCACACGACTCATTTTTAGTGTTTAGATCTTACTAGGATACAACTCATCTACTTTAAACTTGAATTTTTTAAGCTTATTTTTTGTTTTTAGTAAAATCTTGATTGGGCGGAGGTTGATTATAACAAAAAACCCATTTTGAAGATGGTTTATGTATAAATATAAATTGAAAGGTGATTTCCGTTGAATTACACTCTTATTAAGGTGCTTTTTAGGGGAAAACTCCTTGGATTAATTGCAACTAGACCCCCTATAGTTCTATTCGTGCAAATGGATACCCTACAATATTGGCCCAAGTGTGAATACACCCCCTTAATGAACTTTTTCGACTCTTTTAAAAGTTTTAAAAAAGGCAATTGGAGGTCTATCCACACTAACAGAATTGTAGAGGGTCTATTCGCCTACTTAAAACTTTTAATGGTTTTAAGAGTTTAAAAATTGTCTATTTACATAAATAGAACTATAAAAGGTATATTCTCAAGTGGGTGATATTACAGGGCATCTATTTACAGTTAACTCTTTAAAATTTGGGTCAAACAATATAACAATTCCCACGTGCTAGCATTTGGTTGACTTGCATTCCTTGCCGCTTGATTCATGGAATCTAAACGAAAATAGCGTCAGCAAAACATAATTGATAACCTTTTTTAGGAATTTTTTCACTCAAAAAACTATCTCGGGTTATATTATTCCAAATATACTGTTATCCTAAAAAGTAGAATTCTCATGAAAATTTAATGGAAACTTGATTGCAGTTTATCATATAAGTTCATGATGTTTATTAAAGAAATTACTGAAAGTTCATAATGATTTTTTAGATTTTATTCTATTCCTAGACTAAGTTAAAAACGTACTTACATGGTTAAAATTACGACAAAGCCATTATGTTCAGCTCATGCTTGACTTAAAGTGACATACTAAAGATTGATATAAAAGCATACACGAAAATGGAAAATTTTATGTTTTGATATAATACTTACGAAATTAGCCAGGCACCATCCCATAATTATCATCTTCATTTCACTGGATTTAAACTTTCCCCTGTAAGATCCTAGTAACACCATACCTATTAATATTAGAGCTTTGTTATGACAATAATTACACCAAGTGTCAAGTCTCTTTTTGGAGTCGACACTTGTCCTACATTAACACTAATCATCAGATCAGCTCACTACCTAGTCAAGGCGAACCGAGCACCACAAGCCCTCGTCCTTTCCCTAGCAGTTCCGAGTCGAGACCAGCTCTCACTCAATCGCATCAGTGGAGTCGACCCCCCTCATTCACTCAAGGTCAGGTCGACAGCGTGTGAGGCCGATAATAAAGGCGGTACTTATCGGCCCTCTCTCAGAGCCGACTTGAGAGGCGGTTCGACCTCGAATTCACGTCAATAGCTATCCATTATCATCATCACAATGGCCATGAATCTCCATGACTCACCATCTCCCATGCCTCCTCAATCACCCTCATGTCCCATCAAGGATGACTCATTGCCTGCGCGGTCGACATCTGTAAAGCAATCTGCCAATCCAGCTATCTGTCTAGACCTGGTCATAGTTACACTTCTACCCCTCTAAGTTGGTTATAAATTTGGGCTCATTACCCACTGAGGAGAGGATCCCCGGAGGGGGCTACAGGTATGCAATTTCTGCATAAAGTCAAAACTCACTCAATTCGTTGGTATCTTCTCCACTCAAGCTCAAACACTGACTTGATTGTCAGAAGAACCACCGGAAAACACAACTCTGATCCTCTAACGAGTGTTATTGTGAAGCCCTCTTATGCAGGTAAGGGATTGACCTTCAAGGGAGATGAAAGAACCCACATCTCACATATCAACCATAAGCTTTGTCACTAACTCGAGGATTATCTACTAGTCCAGCAGTTGAGTCACTTAGATGTCAACAAGCTTAATTAAGATTTTAAATTTTATGTTAAATTATTATTATTTACTATAAACATAGACATGGTTTCTTTCTTGTGCAATATATTTCAAAGAGAAAAAGTTAATTGAAAGTGGGACAAATACAGAAACAAATCACAGTTAAGGCGTCTTGCTACACTCAATGGAATTCAGAATCTTATTCATTATGTGAGAGTTGTAATTTTTTTATTTTATTTTATTTTTTTTTTGTCTTCATCTTATACACATATTAATTAAGAGTTTTTCTTTTTAGCACAAAAAAATTTCCATTAATAATTCACCAAGCACATATAATAAATTATAGAAATATATGTCTTGAAGATTGTAACCTTCTTAGAAAGAAATATTTAAAAAGCTGAGCAGAGTTTCTTGAATTGATCTAGTTCAAGGGATGAGTGTTAGATTTAAATCTAATTAAATCTATTTGTGGGCACATATGTTATTCAATGTGTAATTCTATCACTTAAGGAAAC
>JBAKGM010000233.1:37127200-37143932 GCA_037177215.1 Asparagus racemosus
TTTATACTCCCCGATCTAATACGTCGCGGGCTTGTTCGCGTTCCGTTTCCATGTATTTTGGGAAGCGGGGCGTGACAGTATTGTTGCAACTCATAGTTACAGTTGCAAAATAACCTTTAGTTACAACACATGACATACATAAAAAATGGCCGCACGTCACAGTTATAATTTAGTTAGTTGCAACAGACCCAAATTTATTTAAAAATCAAAATCATTACTTAATATTTCTTATTAAAAATTCATTACTTTAAAATAATCTTTGAAAAAATTATTATTATAATAATTTATTCAAAAAGATAAAGTTTTTTTAAAATATTTTTCTTAAATAATGTTTTTCTAAAAGTAATATCTTAAAAAATATTTTTCTAAGATATTTTTTTGAAACATGATACTTTTAATATAATTATTTAAAAAAATATTATTATTCTAGAAAATAAAAATATTAATCTTTTGAAAAATATTATTTTTCATAAAATACTATTTTCAAAGAGTATTATTTTTTAAAAATATATTCTTTTTAAAAATAATATAACCTGTTAAGAATAGTTTATTATTTAAATAATATATTATTTTTCAAAATAATATATGACTTTTTAAAAAAATAATAAGTCATTTTTAAAAATAATATACTTTTTTAAAATAATATATTTTCCTAAAATATATTATTTTTTAAAATAAAAATTTTAAAATATATTATTTTACCAAAATATTATTTTTTATAAAATACTATTTCTTAAAAAATAATTTTTTGAAGAATATTATTTTTTGAAAACTTTAAAAAATAATTTTAAAAATATATCATTTTTAAAAAAAAATAAATTGAAAAGTATTATTTTTAAAAAAAAATAAAATTTTCCTTGAATACTATTATACTTTGTTAAAATATTATTTTAAAAAAATTTTAGTAATATTTTTCAACAAATACTTTATTTCAAACAAAATTTATGAAAGAGAATTATTTTGTTAATGAAATTCATTTACAAAACTATATTTTTACCAAAAAATATTATTTTACAACATATTTTATTTTTCAAAATAAATTATTTTTAAAAATAATTTATTTAATAAAATATTATCTTAAAAATACTATCTTATGAAAATTTTGTAAAAATATAAAAGTCAATTTACTTAATAATAAAAACCATTATTTTTTAAATAAATAAATATTTTTAAAATGTGAAAAGAATAACTTTAATAATTTATTAATGGTAAAAAATATAAGTTGTATGTAACGTTACGAGCAAAATCAAACAGCTGCAATTGCAGGTTGTAAAATTTAAATTTTGAACCAAATAATTACAATAGTAGTTGCATGTAAAAAGAGTTGCAGCGTCAACCCTTGCATTGCAACTATAGTTGCAAGCAACCAAACGCCCCCTTAAACTAACGTGTAACTCCATCGAGATCAAAATCTCGCAAAAACAAAAGACGACAAAAGAAATAAAAGTGGCGGAAAGAAAAACCATGGAAAAATTATTGCTGAAAAACAAATCGTTGAAATCAAAATGGGCGTTGGCATTTTTGTCAAAAAAAAAAAACTTAATCCTACTATATAAATAGTACCTGTATCATGAACATGGGGTGAGGCAGGTTTATTGTAGTCCCCTCCATGGGCCTCTTTCGGATATTAAGTAGTAACTCCTTAAAAATAGTCCTAGAAAAACAAACACGGCCGTAGTGAAAATGAATAACCGGTAATTGAGGCCAATTGGTTCTTAAAATTATCAGTTAGTCTGATGCAAATTTACCACCATTTAAAAAAAAACCCCGAATAAACCATACACGAGGTCCTTTCTCTAAAATCACAAGAGACTAATCAGTGAATCGCACACCTCACGAGGACTCATGTGCAAAAACATCTCCACCCCAAAAAATGGAAGGGGAAAAAAAAAGCAAAAACAAATTTGCTCCCAAAAATCTCAATCCAAAACCCTAAATCCTAACCTTCACTCAAACCCCGCCATTGTCGCCTACGCTACGCAAACGAAAAGCGCCAACAACCTCTCGCCATCTCTCTCTCCAATTTGTTGTTGGCGGTGGACAAATCAAAGATTCCCCATAAATGGCCGTCTCCATCGCGATCGCGATCGCGAGTGTGGAGATAGCGATCGCGATTGTGGATAGAGCGGTAAGATCCCGTGAATCCCCCTTTTGTTTTGATCTCACTCTTCTGTTCCCAAAATGTCCCTCCTCTCTGTTTGCATGTTTATAGCTCACGGGCGCACTAGTTTGCGATTTGCGCTCCCTTTCCCAAAATGCCCCCCCGCGTCCCCATCTTTTTAAATGATCGATTGTGTGGGCACTTCTTGTTCCGTTGTAGCACGAGCTGGATTCCTCAGCGAGAAGAATCCACAAGGGATTGCTTTTTTTTGGAGCTGTGAGTGGCGTTTAGCTGCGAGTTTCTCTGTTGGGTTTGTGTTTCTTTTTATGGGTTTTTTTTCCTTGAATTTGAGTTTTTCTGCTAAAGTTGATATCTTTGAGGTTCCCTCTGGCTCTGTCTAATAGCTGTGAGTGAAGCTTTGGCCATTGGCACGATTTTCAATCAATACTTACAGTATTTCGTTGATAGCGGTGTAGTTGACATGTAAAAAGAAGGAAGCGGTGTTGATTTTGTGTTTTCTTTTATGGGTTTCTTTTATTTATCGAATTTTAGTTCATAAGTTCAGATGTTTCTTAGGAAGTGAATTTGAGATTATGAGATGGGTCTTTATTTTCATTGTTCATTAGCTCATTGTGTGCAAATGTCAATCCTGTCGTATCAGTTTGTGAAATTTTCATCTTAGACGACTCCTGTTTCATTCATTCTTAGGTTGATATAGTAGCTGATGGATAGTGGTGTAGTTGATATAAAGAAACAAGTGGTTTTTGATTTTGTGTTCTATTGAATTTTAGTTCATGAGTTCACATGTTTCTTATGAAGTGAATTTGAGTTTATTAGATGAGTCTTTGTTTTCATTTTGCATACTGTTATTCTCTCATAAGCTGATCTTAATCCAAATGTCAGTCTTTTCAATTAACATTTTTGAAATCTTCGTCTCAGGTAACTCCAATTTCGTTCATTCTCCAGCCAATTCAGAATGCGCCTTTCAATGAAGAGGAAGAAAATGATATCCAGCTTATTTGTTGCGTTCGTCATCTTAGTATCTACACTCTGCTCTTATGTCTCTGCAAAGGAATGCACCAACACACCAACTCAGCTTTCTTCACACACACTCCGAGCGCAGCTCATGTCATCAAAAAACGAAACTTGGAAGAAGGAGGTCTTTTCCCATTTCCACTTGACTCCTACCGATGAATCTGCGTGGATGGATTTGCGCCCACGAAAGCTTCTAAATAAGGAAGCTCCTCTCGAGGACTTTGATTGGGCGATGCTCTATCGAAATATGAAGGGTTTGGAGGTGGTAAATGGTCGATCCCATGGAGCTAATTTCCTTAAAGAAGTTCCTCTTCACGATGTTCGTTTGGATCCAGAGTCTATATATGGCAGCGCTCAGCAGACAAATTTGGAGTACTTGTTGATATTGGATGTGGATCGACTGGTTTGGAGCTTTCGCAAAGAGGCGGGTCTATCGACCCCTGGGAAACCTTACGGAGGGTGGGAATCACCGGATCAAGAGCTTAGGGGACATTTTGTGGGTTAGTAATCAGTTTATATTTAACAACTGTATCTTTAATTTTAATTCTCCACATAAAAGAGTATGAACTTGTTGTTGATAATGCGCCTGATTGATTTATTGTTATTGATTTGTGCTTAATTGTTGTATGATATAACAGTTATTGTTGGAGACCTCTGGATGATTTAGTTACTGACTGTTGGAAGATTATTTATTTTTACTTAGTTCATTTATAAATATTGTACTCGAACTATTGATACCTGCCCACACACAGTAATTGTTGCATTGGTTTCTTTATGACTAATTTGCAAAGCATGCATGGTCCTTTTAATTGATAATCTTAAAAAAAATCCCAAAACTTAAATAATTTACCACTATTTCAGAACTTCTGATTAAGGTCTTGTGTTTTATTTTTACACTTTATTAAAACTAATTGCATTTTTCCCTGTCTTCTTGTCCTTTTACTATTCTTCCATCCATGTGCACTTAAATATCTTAGCTTGGTGTTGCTTTGCTATTTGTGTTTTCTCCTTAAGCAAGAGACTCAATTGTCGTCAGTAATAGATCTTTATCTGTTTCACCTTTAGTTCACGCATTAAGACATCACATGAATTCATTATGTTAATTCATCCCGTTCATGTTTTCTTGTGCTAACAATTTGCCCTCTGTTTCTGCAGGGCATTATTTGAGTGCTTCAGCTATGATGTGGGCTAGTACCCACAATGGCACTCTACATGATAGAATGACATCTGTAGTGAATGCACTTTCTGCCTGTCAAAATAAAACAGGCACTGGGTATCTCTCAGCTTTTCCACCTGAATTTTTTGACCGGTTTGAAGCCATAAAACCTGTTTGGGCGCCATATTACACTATTCACAAGGTAGACATTATGTGCTAAATAGTGTGGATCCATCTATGATATCTTCTTCTTCTCCTCCCCTTTCTGTTTGGTGTTTGTTATCCAGATATTCTCCTTTGCTTCACTTCATTTATTATTAGTGCCTTTATACTCATCTTTAGGGAAAGTTGCATGATTTCTTGTTGGGAATTGCACTCATTTGAGTGGCATAATCTAAGCTAATGAGGCATATGATTACTCTTTCCTATTAAGCTGTCAATATTATTGTGAAGGGATTAATAACGCTATATTAACAGATAATGGCAGGCTTACTTGATCAGTACACACTGGGTGGTAATTCTCAAGCGTTACAAATGGTGGTATGGATGGCTGACTACTTTGAGAACCGTGTGAAAAATGTCATACAGAAGTATACTATTGAGAGACACTGGGTATCTCTCAATGAGGAAACAGGAGGCATGAACGATGTTCTCTACAGGCTGTACAGCATAACGGTAAATTTCTTTCATGTCTATACCATATCTCTGTGTGTGTGTCTGTTACTGGATATATCAAGTGGGTTGTCCTTTAGGGGCAAAGGTATTTGCAAGAGGCAATTTTCTACTTGATAAAATACATCGCTGTTTTTTTTTCTTTCCAAAACTTTTTTGCGAACAAAGATATAACAAAAATTATTGTTGAGTTGAATTTCTTTAGTTTATTAAACGGCCATTTTCGTTTTGCAAACTATACTGCTTTCTTTCAAACATGGACTAATTTGATTTTTCATGACCATGTGTTGTTGGTTTGTTCGTCATTTTTTATTTCTTTGTAAGTTAATCGTAAATCAGAGCAATGAGCTGCTTTGTGTTGACTTGATGCAGGGTGATCAGAAGCATTTGATTTTAGCTCATCTTTTTGACAAGCCATGCTTTTTAGGTCTGCTTGCAGTGCAGGTCTGTTAACTTCTTCTTACAAGTATTATTGCAAACTGTCAATAAAATTTTGTTGTTGGAGATTTATATATTAGTTGCATTAGCAGAGAGTTTTGTCCCTAAAAGAAGGATAACACCACTCTTTTTTTTCTTCTCTTTTTGTCTGGCTCTATTCATCTTTGGGTGATGTATTATAATCTGCCAAAATTTTCTAAATGTTGTATGGTCGAACTATTCATTCACTCCTAGTTCTTGGCAGGCTGGCTGACAATAATATCACCGAGATTGACCAGGTAGTTATGTATACATTGAGAGGAGTGAATACACACCAACATTTAGGAGCTGTTTTGATCTTGATGTTATGCTATATGTTGGCTGCAGAAATCATAAATCAAACCTAGTAGTATAAAAGGTTTCAAAATGTCTCTACCTTAAATTGAACACATACTAAATAGAGACATGCATATGTAGGAAAATAGTTTGATCAATTGTTAAGATAACTAATATTACTGTATCTACTGGGTGTAAGTATCATCTTTTTTATAAAATAGAGAATATATGATATTCATGGTCACCTTCTGCAGTAACTGTAACATGACAGGAGTTTGTCCTTACCTTGCTAATTTTGTGCTTTATTGCAGTCTGACAGCCTTTCTGGTTTTCATGCCAATACACATATCCCAGTTGTTGTAGGAGCACAGATGCGTTATGAGGTTACTGGAGATTCACTTTACAAGGTAATATGCGTCGAAGGATCTAAATACATGTTTCCGCTAAATTTTGTTGTTCTAGGATTATAATGATCAGAAACTAGGAATTTGTATGCGATTAGAGAATCTTTTACTTAAGGTGTCAATTTGCAGAAAGCATATGAAACTTTGGTTACTTTTTTATTAAGAGCTGCAACTTTCGCGTAGCCAATATAAAAATGCCTTGAGATTTTTCTATAGCTTGATGTCTTATGGTGCTTTTCTTGTTGCTTTTACTTGTATAAAATTCTTTTGGTAGAAAGGCTTGTCCAAAAGTAAATTAAATGTTCTGTAAATTCAAAAGTTTAGTGCTTATAAAAACTTTACATCTCTGAAATAGATTTGTTTAAAAGAAGATTGGATAAGAAAGAACGTCGAGATAAAGCTTTGCTAGGGTCTATGAGCGAAATAGAGAGAAAAATTCAGTTAAAGGCATATTGCCGGATTCTTGAGAGATTTTCCAAGAGAAGGAATACGAAAGAGGAGGAATAATCACGTGGCAACAGTTTTTCTTCTACAACTGATAGAAGGAAAAAAAATGGCTTCTTCAAGCTATAAATTCTTTTACTTGTTTTTCATAAAAGTTCCATTTTGAATCAATTATCAAACATCCAAATTTGTTGAAAAAGCACTTATTCGTTTGAAAGCGGTGAAAGCACTTATCACCTAGCATACCATTAGCATCTTTGAAGCCAGGCGGGTTTTTTTAATCTCTATATGCATGCATCTACTGGACTATTTCAGTGGAAACTGGAAAGAACATTCACATCCTTTTAACTGTTCATTCACATTAGAGCTTTCTTCTTCTTCTTCTTCTTCTTCTTCCTAATTAGCATTCATCTTTCATAGTTCCACCCCTTCATATGGTCCTTGTTAATGTTTAGAGATCTGTTTTCTTACCTTCCTTCATTAAGAAAAAAAGAGATTTGTTTGAGGGTAGTCTAGGTTACTTCTTTTTTTATTGTTTGACCAACATTTTGTAATTTCCTCCAACTTAGGGAGTACTGCATTAGACTTTACTATCTTTCTCATTATTTTACTGAAAAAGGCTTTGATGTGCAAACTAGTGTCACACACTCCCAAAGCTTTCCGACTATGTTGTTTTTGGTTATCTTTAATATCATGGCTGGTCTACTTTGATTTCAAAGTTAAAATATCATTTTCATTGCTTAAAGACTTAAGATAATACAATAAAGTATTATCATACAACAAAGTATTATCAACTGTTACATACTGTCAAATCATCTAGAAAATTTTCCACCGAACAGCTGTACTTATACATTATTATTTTCATAAAGGATCCTTTTACATTTTTATGGGACTCACTACCCATTTCTTGTATCCCAGAAATGATGAAATCTAGTTGAGGTTTAAAAAAATGAAAAAGTCTTTTTTACAATTAATATTTCTGTAGTTTTATCTTATTGAACCTAAAAATATACTTATTCTATCTTACAGGACATAGGAACATTCTTTATGGATATTGTTAATGCTTCCCACACTTATGCAACGGGTGGAACTTCTGTCAGCGAGTTTTGGTAAGAAACACAAATATTCCACTATTCTATTTAAGCCTTTTAAGCCTTAAAACTAGAAAGTAATTGATAATTTTTACGCGTTGACAATGGCAGATTCTACTATTCTATTTATGTTTCTTCTTTATGCACATGACTTCACTAATTCATTGCAATTGCCTTGATTAATATGCAGGTCAGATCCGAAGCGCTTAGCAGATACTCTAAGCACAGAGGATGAAGAATCCTGCACTACTTATAACATGCTTAAGGTATGTCATACTGACTTTCATCTGACATGCTAGAACTGGGAATTATCGGAAATTTTTGTTTGTTAATTAGACATTCAATGGAATTTAATTGACAATACAAATTAATCTGACAAGAATCAAGAAAGTAGGTCGGTCACCGATAATTACCAGTATTTGCCTTTCTAATTACAAAGTTCTGCTAACTATGCAGGTTTCTCGTAACTTATTTAGATGGACCAAAGAAATGGCATATGCTGATTATTATGAGAGAGCACTGACGAATGGTGTGCTAAGCATACAAAGAGGAAGGGAGCCTGGAGTGATGATTTATATGCTTCCACAGGGGCCTGGGCAATCGAAGGCACGGAGCTACCATGGATGGGGATCACAATTCAATGATTTTTGGTGTTGTTATGGGACAGGTATTTTAAAGTAACATACTTTAAAATGGCATTATACTTGCAGATAATACAGTGTTCATTTCCAGTAGATTGCTAGAAAATAAAACTTTTCAAATGTAGTTTAGCTGATAGCAAAGTTGCATTTAGGATGTTTTGACATCCTAAGGTGAAAACACAGTCAGCATGGCTATAAATATTGTAACCATATCGTTGAATTTGGGTTCGCTAGAATCAGAGAGTTTGATGTTCTTGTCTTGAAGAGTACAGCAATTGTGGGATTCGGTTTTAATTTTGTTGTTTTACTGGGGCTCTGTATCTTGGCCAAGACAGTTGGTCATGGAAATTAGGTTATTGATGCATTAGTAGGTTGATTTGTCAAAATTTCATCCATGGGAAATAAAGTTTAAACTCTTAAAATTACTACAGTTAGCTGTGGTAAATTACATTACAAGACCTTTTTTTTTTACTCACACCAGCTAATCCATGTTAGTGTAGCATAGCTAAACCATCCAATCATTTTTTAGGTGATTTAGATGACTATTGTATAGGTATAGTGGAACATTGTTTTGAACTAGAAGGGTTTTAGCTTCACTTATTTGTGCTTATTGATAATTTTGATATAATAGGCAAAGATATCTAGCTTATAAACATATTATAGACTCCCTCAAATCCAAAAATTATTCTGTATTTTATTTTATTTTTTGATTGTTTGCAGGTATTGAATCATTCTCCAAATTAGGAGATTCCATCTATTTTGAGGAGACGGGAAGTATCCCAGGTCTTTACATCATACAGTTCATACCAAGTGCTTTTGATTGGAAGTCTGGAAGCATTACGATAATGCAGAAAATAAAACCAATTAATTCATTTGAACCCACTCTTCATGTCACATTGTCAATTATTTCAAATGAGGTATTTTCTTCATCGCCTGTGAAGGAGTGATTAAGTTATGTACTTTCCCCTCATTTTATCATCATATGCTGCTTATAATATTGATATTTCTCCTAAATCTTAATTTGATCTTTTCTAAAATCACATGTCAACTAATGCTTGTTACATTCTAAAACTGAAGTTCTTTTTTCCTTTCTTTTAGTACCCAATGTATTATAAAATGGAGGAAGCAATATCCTTTTTTTTAAAAAAAAAGCATAGTAAACAGTATCTTAATTTGATCTTATTCATGCAGTCTTCTATTCAAGCTTCAACCTTGCACCTGCGAATACCGTTCTGGACAACTTTAAATGGTGCAAGAGCGATGTTTAATGATCAAGAGCTGTCTCTACCATCTCCTGGTAAATTTGTCTCTTTTTTCTATTAAACTTGCAGATTCACGTTATATGACGAGCAAATTATCATGGATAGATGATTGGAAAATTCTAAGAAAATGATATATGCATGCTTTCTTCTGTATTGTTTTTAGAAGATGATATACATTTTAATATATGCAAGTTTTCATAAAAAGTTGGAGATACTTCGAGAGACAGCCATGACTTCTAAAGTTCAACATCTCAAGTTATAAAAATTTATCAGAATTTGGAGAAAAGAATCAACCAATTTGGAAGTAAGGGTTTTATTTTTTCGGAGAGGTTTTCCTATAGCAGGTTTCATTCTTCCCCAGTTGAAACTTGACCCATAATGTGGAAATTAGCCATGAATTACTCAAGGTAGATGTGTTGAAGCACTAAAAATCATGCGATTCTATTCCAAACCAGCAAATAGAGACAAAGCAAGATGCTTTTATCAATTTTGATTGCCTTTTGATTTGGTATATGGCTTCTAGTATTCATATATTTGCATGTAACATGCCTGAGTTCTCTGTTCATCCCTGCAGGAAATTTCCTCAGTCTCTCTAAACAGTGGACTTCAAAGGACAGCTTGGCCCTCAATTTGCCAATTAGTTTGCGGGCAGAGACAATAAAAGGTCAGTTTCCTAATATATGTGAACAGTATTTGGATGGTGTGACTATACTAAGGTTTATAATAATATTTTTTCTGTTTATGACTTTAGTTAAAAACATCTAGCTGTTCTTGCTCATGATAAAATTGGGATGTTGTGCTTGTGATTACTTAATATAGGGACTATAGTATTGAACATTCGTGTTAATTTTTACCTTCGATGACTGATGGAAAGAGAATATAAGTATTGCAATCTTATGCCAGATTTAAGCCGTTTATAGGCATCCAACCTTGTAAATTCACTATTTGGAAGGTAATTAATTAAAGCCTAAGGAGGCATTGACACAAGAATACAGTTTAGAGTTTGAAAGTATAGGTCTTTTGGTTTTCCTGTGTATATATCAAATAGTAAGGCTGAAGTGTGCACTCGAAGTGACGGCTTCTTTTAGGGTTATTTGCACTTAAATACCCCCAAATCTACTCCGTATATTAACTTTTAACACCCGAATGTTTATTTTTGCCCAAAAAGTACCATGAAGTTTAACAAAGTTTGACTTTCATAGCCCAAACTTTAACAAAAAATTCAAATTTGGGGGTATCAAAGTTACATTTTCTTGACCTTTGGGGTATTTCTTGGGCAAAAAAAAAAAAAAAAAAGACTTTGGGATATCAAGGTGATTTTTATTGAACTCTTGAGTTATTTTTTGGGCAAACAAAACTTTGGGGTATCAAAGATAAAAATGAGGTAAACTTTGAAGTATTTAAGTGTAAATAACCCGTTCGTTTTATTTTTCTGTCTAAAGACTCTGAACCTGAAAGAATAAGGTCTACATGAAGTTACTATTGTATTTGGCAAAAAATAGTTCTTTTTAACTCTTTATTCGCTGAAAATACCGTCGCAAAACTTTTTTTGTAGATGAACGACCAGAATATGCATCGATCAAAGCAATCCTCTTCGGTCCATACCTGCTCGCAGGCCTAACCAGTAATGATTGGGACATCAAAATCAGCAACTCATCCTCCATAAATGAGTGGATCACTCCCATTCCTGCCTCCACCCGATCTCAACTTGTCTCTCTCTCTCAACAATCCAACAACCAAACGCTATTCCTCTCCAACACAAACTCTTCTCTAACAATGAATCATCAGCCTAAACCTGGCACTGATGATGCTGTTCATGCCACTTTCAAACTCATTCCACATGACTTAGTATTCCCTAACATGATCAGACCCGTTAAGCATGCCAGTCCCGGGAAGCACTTAATTGGACAGTCAGTAATCCTCGAGCCATTTGATCTCCCAGGGATGGCTATTGTGCATCAAGGACCAAACAAATCTCTGACAGTCTCAATTCCTTCAGGCTCAGAATCTATCTTTACAGTGATTTCGGGTTTGGATGGTAAAGAGAATTCGGTATCTTTTGAGTCTAGAGATCAAAAAAATTGCTTTGTTTACTCTATTGAGAATGAGGTTGGGCTTATGAGCAAAGAGAACGGCGATGAAGCCTTTGGAGAGATGGCGAGTTTTATGATGACTAGTGGGATGAAGGAGTATCATCCTATTAGTTTTGTGGCAAAGGGGAAGAAGAGGAATTTTGTGCTTGAGCCACTGCTTAGCTTGAGGGATGAGTCTTATACTGTTTATTTCAACGTTGAAGCATAGAATGTTTGTTGTAGATGATGTCGATCGAAACATGTACGTTATTGTGGTGGCTGTTCGTGGAAATGAATAAGCCAGTGCGTTCTGGGTTTAATTATCAGTTGTGTATATTCATTGGATTGTGGTACTGAAGAATAAATTTAGAAAGTTATGGAAAATTTACTTGAGAAAATATCTGTTTGTTATGTGCTCAAATGTCTATTACGGATATGACATATTAAACAAGATGTCGAGTTTCTCTTGGTTTTGTTTGGGCAAGAAAAATTCACAGGTCGGTTTGAACATAATACACTAATTGTAAGGATTTTTTCCTTAAAACAAGTAGGCATTTCTAATATATTTTAAGAAATATTGTTGTTTTATATACACTAACTGCAAAGATTTTTAGCCTTAAAACAAGGAAGCATTTCTAATATATTTTTAAGAAATGTTGTTTCTGATTGCCGCTTTCTTATGAACTGAGAGTGGAACTGTTCCCTAACCTAGGAGATGCTTCTCTTGATTTGTTTGTCTTACTTCGGAAGCCCCCCGATATTTTTAAGAAATGTTGTTTCTGATTGCCGCTTTCTTATGAACTGAGAGGTTTCACAGTTTCAATATCAATCTTTTTCGACATAAATTGAGAGCATCACATTTTCAAATAAAATTAAAATTTTTTGGGACTTGTACATTGCACAATTAAGCAAGTTTCTTTTGAGGAGCAACAAACAATCAGCAGTAGTAAAACACCAAATATCAACGGACAAAATCATGCAGCATGAATTAGATAATTTATTTGCAAAAGAGGGACAAAAGGAAAAACGAAATTAAAGATGGTAACATCTATAAAGTACAAAAGAAAAAACATCAAATGGGATGATTATCCTGAAATTCTTTTAGGAGTATTGCTTGTGCAACCTCGCCTTGTTCTCTTCCCACCAAACTCGTGCCTTCACCTCCCCAAATCTCTGCCGGCTGTTTTAATTCATTATAAAACAAACATATTAGGTATTAAAAAAAAAGAATAGTAATGACTAGATTATACTTTTCAAACTACTCCTACACTATTATATCCAAACATTATAGGACTCATCAATTTTAAAAATAATTCAAGTAAAAGGACTCCACACTTTTGTGTAAAGTAGTCTAGGAGTAGCATAGAGTGTGGTTTAGTTAAAATTATCCTTTGTAAACATAAATTATTACAACTTTTCTATGGAAATTTTTTTTAATCTAGCATATATATATTTTAGCAAAGTTAACATATTACCTCAACTTATTTGATAATTTTAGTTCATTACAATGTTTACTAGTGAGCAATGGCATATCTCTATGTATGTAAATATAAATCTGACGTATTTAAAATTTACTACTTCTAACGAATTAACCATTAGAATAAAGATAAATTTCTCAAAGCCCCCAAAAACGTGTCCTATTTGGAGGCAATACTTTAAAATGTCGCACAACACCAAAAGGAACTTTTACAACCCCTAATCTGATGAAACTTCACTGTTGGCGCTATCTCAAAATGTGACAAACTTTCGGGGGGCTATCAGAAATTTACCCTTGGAAGAAATATGTAACCTTGATTCTTATACGTAAAATTAAATTGAAAATTCAAAGCAGTTTAGACTTTTACCTTAGCTCAACACGTAGTAACTCCTTTGAGCCATTTGATAGCCTACGGATTGTTACAAAGACGCCAGGTTCATCCTCAACCACCCACTCTCTTATTTTATTCTCTGATTCATTCTCTGCGTTATTAGAAGTTGAACCTTCCGTAGATGAAGAACTATTTCTAGAGATGTTCTCTTCTGTCTTTTGAAAAGTCTCGATTGACTCGTGAGACGCTCTTGATGAACTGTCAAAATTGTTGTGGGCTTCCTTTGTATTATTAGCTCCGACCTGAAAGTGTAGAAGTACAAATGTGAGAGTGACATAAAAAATGGCTAATGATTATCATATAACCTCCCATAACTTTCAAAAAATAAAAATAAAATAATAATTAATTATAAAAAAAAAACCATTAAGTTAGGTTATCTGAGAACCCCCTTTAGGTTTGAGATTTCATCGGAAAACTCCCCTAACAGTTTAAACCGCATTTTTAGTTTGTTAGGGGGATTTCCTTATGAAATATCAAACCTAAAAGGCATTTTTTTTAAAGTCATGGGAGATTGTCTGATAATCATACAAAGTTAGGGGGAGGTTTCTGGTATTTAGCCCATCAAAAATTATTTCATAAATTATAAAAGAGCCATGATGAACAACTGTGCTAAATTTGTGAGCAAAAACTAGTATGAACTACCTAAAAAGAAATTTTTTTCAAAACCAACTCATTTTATTTTTTATTTTAACAAACTGACCGAATAAAATTTTATTTATGGATATCGACCCACTTTCCTTATTAACAGGTTAAACGTATTCCTAATTAGTCGGGGTTGCCAACCCCGACTAATTAGTAGAGCCTTTTTTCACTCCTAATTAGTCGGGGTTGGCAACTCCGACCAATTAGAAATACGCTAATTAGGAAAGTGGGCCGATATCCATAAAGAAAAGTTAAATCGGTCGGTTTTTTTTAAAAAAAAATAAAATGGGGTGGTTTTGAAAAAAAGTTCTACCTAAAAATATTGCATGATGAAACTAATCTCTAGGTGTGAAATTTATGTTTATGCAGCATTATCTATGCACTTGCAAGACAAGAACCTATATGAAGATAGCGTGTCAAAGTGCATAATTCTCCATTGCAAGATGTCTCTGTGAGGTCGAGAGTTTCATGCAGAGCAAAATCAATTCTATCCAATGAATTTATTCCTGTGTGTGTTATTGTTTACCTTTATCATAGTATAAATATACAATATGATGGTTTCCCCTCCTAAGATATTCAATAGTTCTATTCATTTTTATATATGATCCGGAGCATAAAGCTGTGATAAAAAAAAAACTGACCAATAGCAATCAATTTTCTAATTTTTTTTTTCATGTTTCACCTATTATTTAAGACCAAATGCAAAATATATAGTGTATTGAATTTCAAGGTAACATTATTGCAAGGCATTGAACAAACTACAAGAAAATTCTAGATTAATTAATTACCTCCTCATCAGATTGAGTTGGTGTTGGTGGTTGGTTCTCTTGGTGAATGGTGTACAACTCCATGATTTTATCGTGATTCTCACCCCACCATCTTTGAGCTCCATACGCATCAAAATACTCCTCACTGAAAACACACATAATTTGATATTGTACTTATTGGTATTTTATACATATGCATTGGTACCTCACATAAGACATAATTTGGGAATAATTGTGTCTAACTTTCTATGCACATAAACTTATTTAATTTTTTTTCCTTTACACAAAGAAAAGATAATACCTGAAACGAATCTTTTTCAAACGATTACATCCATTAACGAGAGCCGATAAAGTTATAAGAACTCCAGGCTCAGGTTCTGCTATCCATTCCTCTTCTCTTCCTTCACTAATCACAACTCCATGTTCTTCCTTCATCTCTCTTGATTTCTTTCTATTCCCTCTTACAGCTTTCAATGACACATTCTTGATCTAAAATTTCAAACAAAGAGGGGGGAAAAATAAATTAAACATAGTTTTAAAAAAAATTTAAGGATATTTTTAAGAAAAAAAATAGCATACTTGTTTGGCGATGTCCTTCACTAGCAATTTGGTATCAGGACAGCCAACACATGTCAACATCTTCGCAAACTGTAATTAAAACCACAAGAAAAGATTGAGAAAAAGAACCTCAAAGTAATATTTCAGAAGCTTTTATTAACAATAGTAACTGTGAGGAAATTAAAAGGTGCCTATAATTGTTATTCTTAATATGGTACTCTGCTTAATTCAAGGTAGGGATTTGAAATTTGAAATCTAACTTTGAGTAAGAATTCTCGTGCCCTAAAAATGCCTGCCGAATATTTCTTTGATTAAACCGCATTAAAGGAAATTAAAACGGTAGACTATCCCTTCCAAGTTTTTTAAAGAGTGGGCCCAACAAAACTTTTCTTCCTTCTTTAATCCTTTCACACATTTCCTAATTACAAAGGAGTTTGGTTCCTATCAGAACCGGTCCCCTCGGATTTGAGCCCTTCACTGGGGAAAATTCTTATTTTGTGCTTTACCTTTTCCCAGTGAACAGCTTCGAACCGTCTGCTTTTCCCAGTGAAGGGCTAAGAACCTCTCGCTCGTATGCGGACAATTCTAAGAGGATTTACAATCCAATCAACTAGGTGGGAGGAAGAGAAAGAGAAAAAAAAAATGTGGGTTCCAAGGAATTGAGCTGAGAGCAGTCAATTTGATTATTTCATATCAAAATATTTTAGAACCTAACCCGAATGAAAATATTATAATAGGTTATTCTACCGTTTAATATGTTAACAATAATTAATGTTCAGCCCTGCATCAAACCACAATTTCAGTTCTAAGTATACATATGTTTTTTCCAAGAAAAGTTCATAAAGAAAATGTTTTAAAAAAAATACAGCTGATAGAAATATGATAATAAAAACCATTAAAACAACTTTATGAGAAATATATGAAAGGGTATATATATAGAGAGAGAGAGAGAGATTAATGGGTATTCTTGTCATAGGAGGGGATTTCCCTCCTTGACACCTATGTGGCACAATCTCCACCATCCACATAAAGTAGGAGAGAGAGAGTATGAGTTGGTGGAGATTTGTGCCTACTTTATGTGGATGGTGGGTATTGTGCCACATAGGTGCCAATGAGGGATTTCCCTCCTATGACAATGATACCTATTAATGGGTATCATATGTCATATGAGCGGATTCCCTCGTATACAATGACAAAGATACCTATTAATGGGATTTGTGTCTCATAATCTCTCTCTCTCTCTCTCTCTCTCTCTCTCTCTATATA
>JBAKGM010000233.1:37144032-37155064 GCA_037177215.1 Asparagus racemosus
GTGTGTGTGTGTGTGAAATGAAAGGGATAAGTTAAGCCTATAATTAGAGTTCCATCCTTATTTCTGAAAAAAAAGAAATAGAAAAAAAATTATGAAAGGGATGAATGCAAGTTCTCAAACGAATATTGCGCGGAAGCTTTGTGCTCCCCAAACTATTTAAGCTAAAGGTTAATTGAGAAAAGATTCTTGTACTATCACTCATTGGCAAATAGAACTCCTGCAGTTTTATTTACATCAATTAGACTGTAGTATTAGCCTAAGTGCAAATAAACTCTCTTAGTGAACTTTTTAAACTTTTTTGAAAGTAATTAATATTAGAAATTGAGGATCTATCCTAACCAATGGAATTACATAGGGTCTATTCACCTCCTCAAACATTTTTAATGAGTTTAATAGTAACAAAAAAAATCACCCATGAGTTCTATTCGAAAAAATAAAATTGCAAGGGTATATTCGCAATTGGGTCTTTAGGGATTTGTTCATAATTAACTTAGAGGTTGTTTGGTTTGCCGCAAAAATAAACCGTAGCACATGTTGCAGCATAAAATGTCACATGCAGTATTTGCTGCAATAAATCAGCTTCAAATCCGTTGTTTGGACATTTGCAGTTATATTGGAGGAAGTGATTTCAATGCAAATTCAGTGTTTGGTTAAAGAATAATTAGTGTGAAAGCTACATAATTTTACCATATAATTAAACTTCGGTATGGGTGGTTTTCTATTTGAATTTAAAAGGATTTCTGATGAGATGGAATTTACATTTATTTTTTAGTTTTATTTTTTTGAATAATACAGCTTTTCCTCCTACCAAATTGGTCTAATATTTGTTATAATATTTTTCTATAAAATACAAGTTCATTCACATTTTCTAATTACAAATTGCAATGCAAATATACTATTTATAAATTTGTCTGCTATATTTACTCTTCCAACTCCATATTTATCCAATCAAACAAGCTAAATTAAACTAAGGAGTTTTTACATATATACCCCTCATATATTCTTTATTTGCAAAATTACTCTAAGGATCTTGGTATTTACAAAATTACTCCCCAATTCTCTCACATTGATTTTTCCTATCCCTTTCACTTAACAATATTAGTTTTTAAACAATAAAATTATTACAAATCTATTGAAAATTATTAGAAAAGTTGAAATTCCTTGTTTAAAAATCAACATTCTTAAGTTGGAGTGGTAGAAAGATCCAATATGCCACTTTTGAGAGGAAATTTTACAAACACCGAGATTTGAGGAGCAATTTGTAAATATTGAAGATGACAGGAATGTATGTGCAGAAACCCCTAAAAACTAAATATTTCCCAACTCGGTACCTTTACCCGAGAGTGACTAGATCTTACGTGCAGTATAGTAATAGTAAAGTGAACGTGGGGTCATAAAATGAAACCCGCCAGCGGGCAGGAGAGAGAAAATCATCGGGCAGCTTTCTCTGTACCCGTAAACCTGCAACAGACTTTAATCAACCTCTAGTCCCATCAAATCCTGACTCCCACATAAATCCAACGTGTCTTATTTATCCACGTTATCGGATCAGCATAAGTACAGTGTTCCTGGGGTTCTCTGTGTGTTGACTCACTCGAATCCTTCGCTGTCGTGGCTTTAAATAGGGGTAGAATCGTAAAACAAAGCCCAATATATTTTTCTCTCTCCTCTTCTTTCTTTCTCTTTCTTCGCCTTTTTATCTCCACCCAAATTACGAGCCCTAAAATTCCACGATTCCAAGGCGAGTTCAGAACGCTAGAATTAGGGTTTCGACCTGATTTTCCTCAGAATTTTCGTTGAATTTTGATTTGAGTTTGCGTTTGATTCGTTTTTTCTCTCTCGTTTCTTTGTGATTCGTGCAGGGATCGTCTATCAGCCGCTCGTAAATTTGGGGGAGATCCGTGAATAGGTACGTTAAAGGTTCGTTTTTGGTTTGGTTTCGATTCTGATCTCTTTGTTTGATTGATGAATTCTTCCCTTTCGTACTTCAATTTTGACTTTTATTCTATGCGGTAAGATAAAAGGTGAGATTTTGGACATCAAATTCTACCCTTTCATTTTAATTTGTCCTGTCTCTTATTTTTTCTATCTGTAGTTTTATTTTATTTGCATAATTGATGTTTTCCTTTTGATGAATTAGTTTGATAATTCTAGATGACGATTAGAGTTTGGACATGTTGTTTTTGCTTTCCCAGTGAATGGGATTTGTTGTTTTGGATATCAAAGTAGGTGTATTTAAATAGCAAAGTTTTAGGCCACTACAAAAGCATATTGCCTTTTTAGCTAGTGGGCACTACTTTTCTTGTATCTGTAAGTGGTTGGCAAAACTTTCCTGTTACTTTAATGCAGTAATTGTTGTCTCGGTTTGTGATGTGTCCTTCTGCAATTTATGTTAGCTCTGTTTGGTGAAAATTTAGGAGACTTTTGATAAGATTAGGTATGTGCAAAGTTAAGTCCTTTTTTTTTATTTTTTATTTTAGTTTTTTGGTTTTATGCAACGAATGAAGTAATTTTGTGATGATGGTCAGATTGTTGCTTGTTGCTGTAGGTACTTAGTTGGGGTACTGGAATTGTGAGATGCTACATCCTCTATCTATGCATGAAATCTGACCTACTCATTTTGGCTGAGTCTCAGGATTTTTGATCATTTTCTATCTTTAGAGTTTGTGGGTTATTGTGGGTTCTTCAATATGTGTCTCTTTGGAGATAGTAGCTGGGTTAGGGTTTTATGTTCATTTACTGAAAAACTGTGTTGAGACAGTATGTTTAGGAGATTTATTTTCAGAGAGCAACAAAACAGATATTTCACTTTGAAATGCTTGTTCATTGTTGTAGAAATCTTTTTTTTTTCATGGGTTGGGGTTTTTTTTTTGGGTGGGGTGTTTGGGGGGGGGGGGGTGGGGGGTTGGCGCAGCATCCCCTTAGGCAAAAATGTTGTGTGGAAGTTTAAAGTTAGCTCAGACTGGACATTTGTGAAAAGCATTTGTCATCAAGCTCGATTAGGACTTTTGCCAATATTATTCTACTTTCTCGAGTTCTGAGAAGTTTTGTGATGTGTAGCGGGCAGGCCAATACATGAAAGAATCATGCTTATCTTTATAGCTCCGGTTTCTGTTTTTTTTTCTTTTGTAATGTGGATATATAGACCCATGTTTTCTTTGATAAAGGCTTGTATATACTTCCGCACAATTGGGTGTGGGGATTTATGGTTTATTTAGTGAGTCTTCATTTGTTTTCTATGAAACTTTATATCCTAATTCCTTGCTTCTTTCTGAGATGTTGCTTATTGGATGCAGAAATCTGAAAGCATGGAGCACCACGAGGAGACAGGGTGCCAAGCTCCTCCAGAGGGCCCGATCCTTTGCATCAATAACTGTGGTTTCTTTGGGAGTGCAGCTACAATGAATATGTGCTCCAAGTGCCACAAGGATCTCGTCTTGAAACAAGAACAGGCTAAGCTGGCGGCAGCGTCCATTGGCAGCATTGTGAATGGAAGTGGAAGCACCAGTGGCAAAGAACCTGTCATTTCCAGCAACGCTGATGTAGCTGTTGCTGCAGTGGAGCCAAAAATCCTTTCACAGCCATCTGATGCCTCTGTGTCAAGTGAAAGCAATGAACCAAAGGCGAACAAAGGTCCTACTAGATGCAACACCTGTAACAAAAGAGTAGGCCTGACTGGCTTCAATTGCCGGTGTGGAAACATCTTTTGTGCGAGCCATCGATACTCAGACAAGCATAACTGCCCATTTGATTACCAGACAGCTGCTAGGGATGCGATTGCTAGGGCCAACCCTGTTGTCAAAGCTGAGAAGCTTGACAAGATCTAGAGAAGATTATTAAGGTCCAGATTCAACTCTGCTCTTTTCTACCTATGTTACCCTTCTGTTTTCTCATGTTGGCTGCTTGTCCTCTTTGTTGGTGTCCTTTATCGGCATAAATGGCTGGAGGCATGATGATGATGCTTGAAAGGCATCTTTGCAGCCTCAAAGAACTCTTTATCTTGTTGATTGGAAAAAAAAGGTTTGCATGTTCTGTCTAGTGTGTAAACTTTTAATTTGGTGATGGTTTGATCGACAGTTATGTGCTTATGATTTGGTTAGCTTTGTAATCTACTATCTATCATAGTTCATCTTTTACGTCTTATCTGTTGTTTTGTAGCATTAGCATATGAGATGGTGTGAAAATTGTGCATCTCATCAGTTATCACGTCAATTTAGACTTTATTGCTTCCCTCTTATGTTTCATCATAGTATTGGGGCTTAGTAAATGCATCGCAAGATCTCTGCTTATTAGTTTTTAACAGTCTGTAGTCTCTGTACAATCTGTTATTTTCATCTTTGGTGATAGGGAGGATGAATATTGAATTTCCTATCGTTTTATGATTCAAATTGACAACGGAGCAGTGGAGCACTATATTCACATGTCGTTTTACTAACCCATTTTTTCTTGGAGTATTGTTTTAACTGTCTCGTCCCTATCATACCCTTGTTCATGTTTTCTATTTTAGTTGAGTGATTTGTATTTTAGTTGAGTGATTTGTATATTTCTTCTGGCACTTATTGGAGGCATGATGTTTAAACTTTTGAAGGGTGTGAGTAGCTTTGTGGATAAGGGTTGGAGAGATATTGTTAGGATGTACTTAATCGATTCTGCTCGCCTCTAGAGTTAAATCTGCATGTTTGTTATGCTTTTGTTTAGCACTTCAAATCTTGTATAATTTTGTAGTTTGAGTATTGCTTTACGGATCACAACATGAACTTCAAATCTTTTCATCGCTGTGAAATTGGTAACCATGGCCAAGTATGTATCAGATAATTGTTTTTCATTCCATGTGGAAGACCGGATAGCAGTAAGAGAAGGTACCCTTTCAATTATTCACATTTTACATCTACATTCATGGTTACTCATCTACCTTGGAGCTTTTGAAGGAAGATCTTCATCTATACGGTATTAGTATTAAAAATGTGTTCTATGTTTGTCTCTGTTTTCCCATATTTGTTATTGTCAATGCCTTGTATGTTTGTTTCAATGTGTTAGTTGGTGTTGGCGTATATTTTCTCGTTCACATGGGCTTGTTGTGCGCATGTGCCCTTTTGCTATGATGCTATTTGAGATGCTATTTAAGAATGTCTCTTAAACTTTATAATCTGATGTTACTACTAGGACCTACCCCTAATCTTACCCCTAACGTGATGCTTTCATTAAAAGAGAGAGCTTATCTCAGGCCCCAACCTCCAATCCTGGTTCTAGCCCTAAGTTCTGATCTTAACCTGAGAAATCCTAAACCTGATCCTAACTTATGTAATTTACGCGCCCTATGCAATGTTATGCTTTACACTAGGTCGTTTAAGCACATTAGTCGTTGATGCCTTGTACAAAATATTAAGGTATAGCGCCTAGTCGAGGTGCTCAAGTACAATTGAACTAAAGGAAGGCGAGCCTATAAATCGGATAGAGTTGATACTGTTTGTGTCATTATGTTTACTTGTGCATGTTGGCTTTGGTTTAAGTTGAGGATGATATTGTTTCACGTTGAAGTTTTAAGGTAAGCAAATCGTTGATTATGGTGTGATAATTTCCTCCCATTTAGTGCCCTTAAGATTTTCAGGGCTCTCCTGTTTTTGTGAAATCGGTTTCGTGCGATTTGCCTAACTAATTATTCTGTTACAAATTGGATAAAATTTTGGGTGAGAAACCACTGAAATAAGTTATTTGCTCTCCTGTCGGACGTATTTACTACAATTTGGATGACCAGGTTGTGCCTCCCTTTCAAAGCATGAGCTGATGCTAGTATCTTCTTGGCAAAGTTAAAATATGGGAATTCCTTTGTATAGAATCCGAGTCATATAGTAACCAAGCAGACCTCTCAAGTAAGTACCCAATAATTGAGTCTCCTAAGTAATATTTATTATTTAATTGACCTTGACATTTTCATTGAGGACTGAGAAAGATGGATACTTGATTGGATATATTGGTGATGTTCATTTTTATTTGATTTTAGATGTACTTGGTTAATCGGGGTATAAAGTTATTTGCGGCCTTGGATTCTTTTTAATGCCATTTTTAGAATCTAAAAACTTGGTTCAGAAAACTAGTTTTAGGATATGGGTTAGGCTTAGGTTGATGCACATAACGCACGAGGAAAACATTGTTTAATACGAGGCAAGTAAACTCCAGAGCCTGGAGCTTCCCTTTCCTTTCGTAGTCTAGACCCAGATGAATAGCGAGCCTTAGCCTTTTGAGCCAAGCCTCCAAGCCCTAGGCACCAAGCCACTTGCGAGGTGAAAAAAACCCTGAAATCAAGTATAGAGATTGAACCCTAACAAATTGCTATCATACAAACTTATCTGCTCGGATTCCCTTGTTCATTAGATCTCAATAATGGATGCAACGGACAGAGTGTAATGTCTCTGCTACAGCCTACATATGCAGATGACGCATTAATATCTGATTGCTCCTCCCAAAAACACCATTTTTAAATCATGTAGTCTGCGGTTACATTTTTGTCATATACTCTATATATACTGGCCCTATATCTGCTTACACGACATTAATACATGAATAGTTGTACCACACTGGGGTTTATCTATGTTATATTAAACTCGAAGGGATAATAAGTGACACAATGCGATATTACAGATGGTTTATGTGCAGCAATTTAATGTGTAATTGCATTTGGACTTTTGATCAACGATTTAATCATCGAATACTAAATTTTAGGTTGTGCTTATGCTGGGCACAGAGATTATTAAGATGCATATTTCTTTGTCCAGCGAGTTGCCCTGTATTTTCTTAGTCCACTTGTATTATTCTTATGTCATCAATAGAAGTTTTCAAGAAAATAAGGTAAAACTTTAAAAAAAAAATGGGTTTAGAATATGCATCAAGAAACAGGAGCTCTAGGATTTAAAGAAAATCTAATTTGTGTTGTTGTACAAAGTGAAGTATGAATGATAATGTAGATTTTTTTTTTCCGTAGAATGTAGAATGACACATAATCGATAAACTGTTCTATAAGATGGTGGAGTTCTTGATCTCCTCTATAGGCCGTATTAAAATTTGATTTTCATTTGACTTTTTGTGTGTGTGCGCTCGTGTTTTTTTTTTTTTTTTTTTTTGGGGTGGGGGGAGTGGGAGTGATTGATTCAAGTTTTATTTTTATTATTATTTACAGTTACAGAACTAGTGTCTTTAGCTCGTCATTAAAAGTGTTCAAATAAATACCACAATTTAAACAAGGGTTTTTTATTTGAAATCATCATAAAATATAGTGGTGTTTGGGTGAAACATCACAAAAATTTTCATTTTTCGTAAAACCACCATGAAAATATGCATTATTGATAAAGTGTCACTAAGCCATAATTTTCATCCATATTCTGTTAAATAATATGCTAAATTTTCAATACCCTTAAGGTGTGAAATCCATCAATCTTTTATTATATTTTCACATCCCAACAAAATACATTGGTACTTCCAAAACTTAGTTAACTTCCTCAAAAAAAATTTAATTCTCTCAAAACTTCTCCCACTCACCCCCTCCAAATTTTAGACATAGATAGTAGAGATTTATGTCTTTTTACACTCTTACTTAACAAAATATAGATAGAAATTATTACTTAGTCAGACTACGTTAATGGCCCATATTTTCATGGGGGTTCTTATGAAAACCGTAAATTTATGGTGGTGCTCCGAAAAACCACTATTTATTGTCGTGGTTTCATTTTAAAAAATCATTAAACAAATACTACTATATATAGAAATTTTCGGAGATGGAACTAAAGAAAAATTACACCGTACGTTCTTATTCGCTGGAGGAAAAGAAATCAAGTTACGAAGACACACCACTCCCTACCAACATTTCATCAAATTAAACTAACACAATACTTCTTCCAAGAGAAATTGAGAAAACCAATAAGCAAAAGCAATACAAGAAATAACTAATGGTAAACAAAACATGTTACCAACTAAGTTAATCCCATTATTATCCCATAATTGACTCTCTTCTCCTCCTCTTACTGCAAGAGATAAGCAAGGAAAGAGAGAGCAGAGGCTACGATGAGGCTTCCGACCACCGGAGCCACAGAAAATGCAGCGCTGGTGGGGGCTGGTGCCGGGGCCTCAGCTGCCAGTACAGCAGTTGCTGAGGTCGCTGCGACGAGAGCGGCGATCGCAATCTTCTTCATCTCCATTTATAGTATATAGTTTTGGTTAGGCTTTGGGAGGTGAAGGGATGCAAGGTTGCTATGTATTAGTTGCAAGTTTGTGATGAGGGAGAGGTTTTAATAGAGAGGATGAGGGACGGGTTTGTTAGTAAATTAATTTGAAAGGTGCTTACCTTTTTAAATTGTTATGTAAGGAGAGGTTAGGGGTTTTGTTTGAGAGAGGGGTTTGTTGGTAAATTAATTCAAAAGGTGCTTAACTTTTTGAAAATTGCATTAAAGTTTTTTTTTTTTAAAGGAAGAGGATTGGTGGTGTCCATGTGTTCGGAGGGGAGGTTTACGTGCTTGCATGCGTGTGGAAATTAATAAGCATGTGTTTTGGTTGGAATTAGATATTGACAAGTGCGTGTTTAATTGCTAACCCGGATCCATTAAAAAAAGAAAAGAACAGAGAAGAAAAGGATTTGGAATCCATTTTCTTCTTGGATATCAGATATAAGGATTATTGACCGCTAGCAGAAAAGGTCCCAATACAGAAGTGCCATACAAAGGGATTTTGTGTGCAGGTTGAATGTTGTATGTACACACCTTTTAATTATCAGGTATGAATCAAATATAATGTCTACGTTTTTATTGGGTTTGAATCCACATAAGGATCCAATAAGCCTGAATCGGAACTCCATTGGATCTTGTATGCCCAAATCCAACCCGTTATCAACCTTAGGGGAAAAAATTTAAATGCTGATAATAACAATTTATTTATTAATTATTATTATTATTATTATTATTATTATTATTATTTTGAGAAGAATGCAGATCATAATGATTCTTCATTATAAATCTATAATAAGTAATTAGGCAAACCAGCCTGTTGCGGGCCCATAATTTGCTGTTACTTTGAGGAAGCCCACCTACCTATCACAATACTTTAAGGTAAGGTTTTAAGTGGGGCCCAGCATTTGCTGTTGATCCCTTACGATTCCAACCACATGGTCACGGCTCTGGGTGTTTTCTTGTGCAAGTGTTCTGGCAAGCGGAAGGGGTGACGGCTGCTTGTTGGGCTTTAAGCCCATAAAAGATTGTAACTGTGAGCGAACTTTACTGTATATTTTTAGTGGGATACTGGGCCTCAACTGGATTGGACTAAACTGAAGTCTGCTACACTCAAAACCATATGAACGAATATATTGGTTTTCATACGCTTATTAAGGGCTAAATGACACTTAAATACCATAAAGTTTTCTTACTGTGGCACTTATATACCACAAGTTGTGAAAAGTGACAGAAAAATACCATGAGTTACATAAAGTTGGCAAGTTACTACCATCTGTTAGTTACATATGAGAATATTCTTTGAAATATTCCCATGTGACTCTCATGTGACAATTTTTAGTAATCTTACCCTTATTTATAGCTTTATTTACTATACATACCATCCCCCCTCTTCCAAAATACTCTCTCCCATTAAATTTTAGATCTCAAAATCTCATTCCCTCTTCCATCTTCCTAATTCATGGCAAGAATCATGAAATCATGCTTTAGGGTTTCAAATACTACTTCGGTCTATGGTTTGGATGACGAGAAGGTGATTTAAGGTGTGCTACTGCAATGCAACTTCAAGCATGGGAAAGACTTGGACAATGAAAAACTATGGCATGCGTTTTTTAGCTCTCCAATCTATCATACGACATAAAAGTGTAAGCATTTAGATTGGAAAGATAAGTCCTTCCCTCCCCAAGCTCAATTGGTGATTAAGGAATTGTTATGTGAAAAAGAGTTGTCTAATGAAGAGATGGTCAATGTTGAAAGAGAAATTTTGAGAAATTTGGAAGAGAAATTGAGAGTTCAATTTGAGGCTCATTTGAGGGAGATAGAAGAATATTTGAAGAGAAGAAAATCATGGCAGTGGCATGAGTTGTAAGCCTGCGTTGATTTTTTTTGTGCTGAAATGTTGAACAAATTATGTGTATTTGAGATTAACTGGTGTCAAATTAGGGTTTTTTTGTGGGTGGGGGGGGGGGGGGGGGGTGTTTAACGGTTGAGGGTTTTAATTGAGGGATGGGTATTTTGGCCAAAGTAGTCAAAAAGTCATGATGTTAACTATTTTTCAACGTGTCAACTCATAGTATTTTTCTGTCACTTTTTATAACTTGTGCTACTTAAGTGACACAATACTTTATGATATTTAAGTGTCATTTAGCCCTTATTAAGCACCATGTGACTAGATGCCATCCTTTTCGATTCATGAAAAATTGTGCTCATCAGAATCATGTCTCTACTATTATTTGACTTAGGTCTTGTAGCACACTTGGTTTTTGTTATGGTGCTTATTCTGTGCTGCTTCATAATTGCTAATAATTAGATACAAACACGATTTTAGGGTAAATTACAGTAAACCCCCAAGAACTTTCAGTGATTTGCAGTGAACGTCCTACAACTTTCGAAATTGCACTAAACCCGCAATAACTTTTGAGTTTTGCAAACAAAACCCAATAAGTCTCTTCATTTTGCAGATAGCCCCCCTAAATTGGAACAAAAAAGCAACATGTAAAAGAATTTTGAAAGTTATCAGGGTTAAATGTAATTTACCTAAAAGATATTGGGGTTTTCTGCAAAAGGTATTAGGGGTTTGCACAATGCTAAAAGCTCTTAGGGTTTTAGTGTACTTTACCTATTTTTTAAGGACAAATTTTGAAAACAGTCCGTTTTCAAAAATTAATATGCAAAATCGACCGCATGGATGAAAAATAGGCAAAACCGACCCTTTTCTACCGAAAAGGGTCGGTTTTGCAATTGAAGGTAGTGGCGAAGTGATCGGGACTAGTAGTCCCGATCAGTTAGTTTATTGATCGGGACTACTAGTCCCGATCAAT
>JBAKGM010000233.1:37155164-37172259 GCA_037177215.1 Asparagus racemosus
TTTCCGGTGAGAATTATCAAACAAGAATGGGTTTTAAACTGAAACCCCAGTCATCAAACTCTTTCATTCAAAGCATGTTTACAAATACATGTTTACACTGCCAGGCCAGCATGAAAGAAGACAGGCATCCAAAAAAATCCGAATAAAATTAGATGATTTGTCCAAAGTAACCCACAACTGAACGCTGAACGTAAGGGCAGTTCATTGTTGAAAATGATGGATCGACAATATAATTTTGGAGCGGTATTTATTTTAAGAAATGGATTCGGTGAGAAATTTTAGAGGGAGGCAAGCAGAATACTGGTCACATTCTAGAAAATAAATAAGTAATCGGATGAAGTTATAAATATACACTAACTGATGGAGACAGATTCCTTTTTCTTAAAAAAGAATGGGTTCGATTACCACATTATAAAAAAAAGGAAAAAAAGTGTTTTTTTGCATATATACCCCTCAAATTTACCCCTATATCTTCGTATTTGTAAAATCACCCTTTAATTCTTTCACATTGAGTTTATCTACCATTTCCACTAAACGGCTTTAGTTTGTAAACAGAAAATATTGTAAACCTATTGGAAATATTGGAAAAAATTGACATCACCCTATTTAGTTATTGTTAAGTAGTAGAGGTAGAAACACCTGATGCGAGAGAATTGGAGGGCAAGTCTGCAAATACCAAAGATTTAATGGATGAATTTGCAAATATCAGAGATGAGAGGGATATATGTAAAAATCCTAAAAAAACAATTATCTCTCAGGAATGAAAACTTTTCTAGAACCCTCAAACAAGAAAGAGTTACATCATTAGACCCAAATTAGTAGTCGCCGTCACCAGTCAATGCATTTCCCTCTCCCATAAACAAATAAAAAATTACATAAAACTCCCTCAAATTCTCACTCCCGCTTTCATCCCTACTACTCTAAAAATCAGCAAACCCTAGTGTTCTCTCCTATCGATTGTGAGAGACCGAGGGTTTTGGTTTGAAGCCTCTCTTCTTTCGTTGACTAATCCCGATGGAATCTCAAATCCTCGTCGCTCTCGCTCTCTCCCTCGTCGGCGGGCTCAGCACTTCAATCGGTAAGTTTTAGGGTTTTCTGATTGCATTTCCTTAGAGTTTTGGAGCTTCTTAAGGGCATGCAGTGTTAATTCAGTTAGTCTTGCTGCTGTTTTTAGTGTTTCTTTTTGCTGTATTACTTGAATTGCTGAAGAATTTGGGAAGTTTTTTTTCGGTTAAGGGGGGAAAAAATCTGTCAATGGATTTTTAGAATTCTTGATAACAATTTGTTCCAGTTGACTAGTTTGTTATTAAAACCTTAAAAACAAGTTCTTACTACTCATATTATAGCAAATGACACTTGAAAGGTGAGCAGTGCATCTCAAATTATTATTGCAGATTCACGAAGTTGGATTTTGTAAGATGGCTAGAAGACTAGGCGTGTTTTATTGGTCTACATATGCAAATGTAAGTGTAGGTTACATTTGGGGAAACATAAGAGATAGTTATTGCATATGGTTTTAGTTTGAACATGGATTTGCTGATTAAGGAAATGATAGGGCCTTAGATGAAGGTGATGGTAGGCTCCAGTAGGGATCCTATCAGAACCACCCCTATAGGAGTGGGATCATCTATACCATAAATAGAATAGTTGTAATTCCCAAACTAATCCTCTAACTATCCGTGAACGGTATAGATCATCCCTTTCTATAGGGTGTTCTGATAAAATCCTTACTCTCTAGACTCAGGGTCAGCCTAAAGGAGCGTGGTTTTGGACCGTAACAGACAAGCTTAACAAAGTAGATTACCCTTACAACTGAGTGAAGGAGAATGATGCATATATCTGACCCCAGAGGTTCGGTACAGGATCTTTTACTTCATTTTTGGAAGAAAACTATGCAGACTTGGAAAGAAAATTTTACATTGCTCTATTACTAACGGTGTTGCTTGTAGTTAACTTGAGGAGAAATAAAATCTCAACTTTTATATTGAATCCCTAATTTGTATGAGTCCTTAAACATAATTGAGGTATTTTCTATTTTACATGGTGAGATCATCAAGACCTTCAAGATGATGAGTTCTTTTGAAAACTTTTCAAGATGATGAGTTCTTTTGAAAACTTTTAGATTTTTTTGAAGCTTAGGCTAGTAGGCTGGATCCCACAATTTATACCTACCTCTTCTGTTCTTTTTTTATTTGCGATGTGGATATTAACACATGAATATAATCCAAAAAGTTTACATTTCACCTGAAAATAACAATACAAGATGAAGATACCAATTTTTTTGAACATTTAGACTTTTGGTTTTATAACTAAAGGTAGTGTATGAACTTCAATCATACTTGTCATTGGTAGAATTTAGAACCGGGAGCATGAACTGATAGGGAATCTGGGATCAGAGGGCTTGAACACCAAGTTATTACAACCTAAATGTCTTGTTTACTCGAGTGTCGGAAGATGAGGACTGGGAGGAACATTAGTATTATTAATGGGCTTAAAGCTTTGGAGATGTTTTTTTCTTTTATTGCCCTGCATTCTAGCTTCTAAACCATGACTTGGTCTCAAGTTCATCCAAAAATGCAGCAAGTAGATAGCTACAGGAAATTTATAAGTGCTAGGTAAGTTCGAAACTTCTCAAAATCAGAAAGATGGTAGTCTAAAGATTGCCCTACTTCTGAACCTAGAGGAAATTCAAGAAGGGAACATTCATAGGTGCCCGCTTTCTATACCCTATGTTTTGAAAATCCTCCGCCTAACTCGTCTAGGTGTCTGCCTAGGCCTAGGTGGTACCTAGGCCGCCCACCTAGCACCTAGGCCTAGGTGGTTCCTAGACTGCGCACCTAGGTTTTGGAAGTGCCTACAAGCGTGTGGGCCGCTTACACGAGATGCACCCTTTAGGTCGCTTTAGACCTTGATCGTGCTTTCCTCCCTTGCAACCGCCACATCCTCCAATCTCAAACTCCTCTAGCCTCCAACTCTGAACACCTCCTCTACCTCTCCCGGTCTTCAGCAAAACCTCCTCCACCACCACTTTGAAGAAAGAAATCCACCTAGGCGCCAGTCCGATGCATGTGCTTTCTACAACATTGGCATTTATCATCAATTATTGTAATTAACAAATAAAAATAGAAAAACTAGCTAGGCCCTGCCTAGGCTCTAGGCGTCTGTTCGAGCATCTAGGCCGCCTAGCACATTCTATAACCTTGTGACTATACCCGTAATTTAACCTTGAAATTTCCAAATCTTGTTCCTATTACCACCTAGCTACTATACATTGAGCAATCTAGGTTTACTTTGGTATTTGAATTTTGTTTTACATTCTAGAGTGCATGGTACCAAAAATGTATAAAGGAATATATATTTAAATTTAATAAATCTTTGAATAAAAAGGTTTCTATTTGTTGTTCTTATTAGATAAAGTCTAAGTGAAAGTTTCATTAGCCAGCAGTAAGAACAACTTAAATTCTTTATAATATAAAAATTCCCCTGCTTTGTGTGTATGCAGATTGTTGTTTGGTGGAACCTGTATAAAGAACACATTTTCCTAATAATGGTTTTTGTTCTTTGCTTCAGGTGCACTTTTTGTGGTTCTTAATCGTGCTCCCAATCTCAAGTCACTTGGTCTTCTACAGGTGACTTCTATTTTCATTCCCTTTTTCCTGTTGCACTGTAGGAAACTATCAGTTGAGGTTGAATTTTCCTTATCAGGGTTTTGCTGCTGGCCTCATGCTGAGCATATCATTTTTAGACTTGGCACATAATGCTCTGAACTCTATTGGCTTCCTAAAGGGCAATATTTGGGTGAGGCGACTTTTTTTTATAGCTGGAATAGCAGTGGTGGTCTTCAGGATGCCACTTGTTCATTCTTTAAGAAAAATCTGCATCTAAGAATTTTATTCTACCATACAGTTCTATGCAGGAGTAATTTCCTTTGCATTTATAGTTAATTTTATCCCAGAACCTTCACTTGTTCCGGTATCAGATGTGGACAACAAAAGGGTATGTATCTTTGTCTGCAATTTAACTTCATTCAAATACATACATTCTTCTAAATTTACATTCTAGTTGTTTTCTCATACATGGATGAGGGTCCAGGATTTTGGTTTAGCTATTTGTTTCTGTGGTAACAGAAAGATGATGATGGATCAGGTAAAGACCCCATGAAAAAGCATCGCCGGCAAGTCTTATTCAGCGGAATTATAACTGCAGTTGGTATGCATGTTCTTATTTTTTTGAAATCTGCCTTTCTTTCTTGTTTTTAATTTATTTGTCCATTATTAGTAAAATTCGTTTGAACAATCAATCTATGGCATATTCTTTGTCATATATTGAGTTTTTAATTTTCATCTTTTGTCCTGTGAACAACACTTCATATGCAATGATTGGAGTTAATATGAACTCTGCTTGATTTATTAGTCGGGGCTATCTGCAGAAAGCTAATAGATTTATTGAAGATAATCCTATCATCATCCGTGCTGTTTCCTACTAACTTTTTAGTTCATTTTTCATTGTCCCAGTCACCTCCTACCAAACCATACATAAAAGAGAAAGGGGCATGTTTGCGTATTAGGAAGCTAGACATAAAATTTTATCAATAGCACGGGTAGCTGTCAACCAAACACCAACATGATGGGTTACAATCATTCTAGTAAGTATTGATTTATATAGCTTGGAGATATTCTATATAGCCCAAGTTAGTGTTTTTAACCATCATTTCTATTCATCTGACCTCTCAATGATCAGAATTAGTATGTAAAATAGGCTCATGTAAAAAGGTGTTTTTCTTTCCACCTTTGTCCTTGACTTCTTCATCGGATGGAGGGAAAGCTTGTCGCTATTCTGCTTACTGATTTTTCAGCTTGACCTTTTAGATGACAATCAGAATAACCCAAGCATTTTTAGCTCATACATGATATGTTCCTCAGTTCACTTGCTTCCGTAACTAGATGATTTTCTCTAGTTTCATAGAAGTTCATTATGCTCTAGTGAAATAACTAAAATCGAGGTCTCATACCTTGTTCCTTAGGTAGAAGTTAATCTAAAATTATATTTCTGGTGCATAAATTAAAAATTTATGGATTTGTAGATATTCATATTTAGTAAAGCTGAGCTAATATACTGATTTTTTATACGCTATATACATTGATCTTTTAATCTGCTATACCACAAGCCGCATGTTTATATCAATCAACTAATACTATGTGTTTCTGTTTCTGCCTTTTAATTTAATAATAATATGTTGCTTTTGTAACTTCAGGTATCAGTTTGCACAACTTTCCTGAGGGAATGGCAGTGTTTCTTGGTTCAGTAAAGGTGCGCCTTTCAACTTTCTTTTCATACTATCTCTTATAGATCTAGAAGAAAATATTCTATAATAACTATTATTGCCTTGGGTACATCTGATGATTATATGTATTTATTAAGGTTGCATATTCTTATGCTTCTTATCTTGATCAGGGACTTCGTGTTGGCATTAATTTGGCTCTGGCTATTGCATTACACAATATTCCCGAGGTACATTTTCTATCTGCACTTTGCATTCCAATGTAAAAGCAAAATTTACCTATAATATTCAATAGTAACTTGTCAACTTCGCACCTAGGAAAATTTTTCTTATAACCTTCCTTTTTCTGCTTATGTCTCAAACTACCCTCCACTCGGTATGACATACTTGAACTCATTTTTTCCCTGATGTGGAATATGTAACTTCCATGAAGGCTATATGCACAACTGCTTACTTTCTTTTTCCCTTTGGGAATGTGAAACACTCATCTTAGGAAGATAAAGATGCATGAGCTCTGGTAGTTTCTACATTTAATCTCTACTGCAACAAGTGATCTACCAGTTAACAGGTAAGTGGTTGGTTGGATTTCAGATCACTATAATTTGGTCATGTTGGATTGGCTTCTTGGATGCTGTGGTTGTTTGTGATTGTGGGGGAATTGAAAGGAAATTTGAGGCAGCTTTGAGTAGTCTGTAGTGTGTGGAAAATCGGAAGAAAAATTGAGGCACCTTTAAGTGATGATATGGTTGTGATACTTGAGTCATCTGTAGGGAATTGGAACAAAATTCCTTCCACCTTTTAATCAGGCATTATCAAGAGCACTGCTAACAAAACTAAGGTTTTAACCTGAGCCAAAACTGTTATGTTTCAGCTTTTTTGATTTTTTAATGATGGTACCGGTAGAACAAGATTATAAATTTCAAATCAATTTAAGGAGATAAAAAGAGATCTCTAACCCTATCTCTAATTCGAAGAGAAATTTTTCCTTTTCCTTTTTTTTGGGGAGTTCCGGAGGTTTTTACAGCATGAACTCTTTCACTAAATGCTAAAAGAAAAGAAAGGTAAGAAAGCTAGTCATGGATCTGCTTAAACAGACTCTTGCTGAGGACGCAGTCTGTTTTGGAATGTCTGTTCTTTTTAGCCAAGTCAAATTAAAGTATTTCAAATCTTCAACAGAGCCCAAAAGGAGCTGATTCAACTTACATTTTTGGTTTAACTAAGACTTAAAAGTTTAAAACTATAGTTAAAATGTTTCTTTTTCTATAAATAGAAAAGAAATCTAAATATACTGTCTTTCTCATGCAGAAAATTAGTGGATTAACTCCAGAATTCGTTAGAAAGGAGATCTATGTATTCTCAGATTTAAGCAAAGTCCATGTTCTAAGTTATATCATCAAACAACTGCATGTAGAAGCAATACAACAGAAAGATCACTTGAACATTATGTTCAAATTGTGCCTTTGAAAGTTGTCCAAATAGGTAGCAAGTATGCAAAGATTTATAAATATTATGAGATAATCTGAAATTTTAAAAAGTTCTTGCATCCTCTCTTTCTCACTTCATAGCAAATATCTGCTTTCAGCACTTTCTGCGAACCTTTATTTTGGGAACTCGCTTTAGAGAAACAGTATATATTTTCATAATCATCTATGTTTCTTTGTGCAGGGTGTTGCTGTAGCCCTTCCTGTCTATTTTGCCACTCAAAGGTAAGGCTTGTAGGGATTTGAGAGTAGCATGGTATGAACTTAAGAATTGAATACTGTCATTTATTATCTTTAATTTGGATTTACAAGTTCCTGTCATATTTCTTAAAATTGTAGACAACAAATCTTTTATCCTACTTCATTCTTTTCTTCCACAAGCATATCAAGCTGAAGTCAAATAAATAGAGCAATTATCCTAATACATTTTCTTTTATTGTACCTATCTGCATGGCCCAGTAAATGGCAGGCGTTCAAACTGGCAACACTTTCTGGTTTTGCTGAGCCGCTAGGTGTAATTATTGTAGGTATGTAAATCTCTTATTTGTATTTATGCTTATATTGACTCACATGGGCTCTTGTTGCAAGTGGAGGCCTGTTGGCATTGTAACATTTTATAATGAAGACAATTATAGAGTTTACTTACCTGTTAAAGTGGGAAGACGCTCGATCACTAATCTAATCTTGTTTTGCTCCATCATTGGTAGGACTATAATCCCGTTCTGTTTTAGCTAAATCCTCCTTTGCATATTGCTCTGAAGATGGAACAACCACTTCCTGCTGGTCTTTGGTTGTTAGCTGTTAGTTTTCTGTCCGTTCCCTAATAAGCAATTTTCCTTGAGGAAAAATTCTTTAATGGTGTGAAGCCTGGGAGGAAAATGTGTTGAGTCTTTTTGACATTTCATGATGGGTGACTCGTAAGAATTGAACTAATAGTAGATACATGAAGCGCTAACACAGGCATTGTCATGCACAATCGTTATAGGATGATAATTTATGAGCAGTGCATGCCTGCTTTGAGGAAAAATTTAGAGACATTTTTCTTCACTTTTAAACTTTGTGAAAGTTGGGGAGAAGGTGAAAGAAAGGATGATCCATTTGTTGGTTAAGTTATTATTAGAGGATCTGTCGTAATATTTATTATAACAAAAAAGGTTTCTTAAGCCAATCTCAGATAACAACTCTAGCATAAATTATACGGTTATGTTCTTAGTAATTTAACTCAGGTCTGATTCATTAGCAAAAACATAATGATTTTCATCTAAATGATAAGATTAAATTTGGCCAATATTGTGGGAGTCATTTCCATGTGCTTTTGCGCACACTTTTGCTCATACATACACTTCTAGCCTACTTTCTTTGAATGGTACATATGAGCATTAGAAATAATTATTGGTTAAAACGGGCATGCAAGCATAGCAAGAAGCATCTCTGATGTGTTTATTAGTGTGTAATGAATAACAAAATATTTGTCACACGACTCACACTATACAAATGCAGATGTCGTAAGCCCATTTGAACACTGTAAGAATAGTGTCTGAGATGTACTGATGTCCTTTTACAACGGCCTTGTTCTTCATTGGTTGCTTGTATGAAGTGTCTTATTGACATCTTTCTGATTATGCATCAAATACCATATATACATAATATATCGAGTTTACCTCCTAATGTTCATAGACTTTTGTAAGGAACTAAACTTTTTATGATCTAACTGCTTTAAAATATGGAATGGTTTGGATTTCTTTGAACAACTATTATGTTTACATAAAAAACCTTGTCTAAAAGAGTTCATTAAATGCAGCTTACCTCTTCCCAAGCAGTCTAAGTCCTGAAGTTCTTGAAGGTTTACTCGGAGCAGGTGGTGCCTCCTATTAAGCTGATATTGTTTATTCTCAAATGAAAATTTGGTTATACTGCTCTTTTTTCCCCTGAGTAATTACCTTTCATGCAGTTGGCGGTGTGATGGCTTTTCTCACTTTACACGAAATGCTACCTCTAGCATTTGACTATGCTGGCCAAAAGCAAGCTGTTAAAGCAGTCTTCTTTGGGATGGCTTTTATGTCAGCAAGGTTAGCCTCGGCCCTCGAATAGGAGAAATAATTTACATTTTTTTAATAACTTCCTGTTGAACATCGAATAAGGGTGAAAGCATTTGCTTCACTCTCAAAATGAAATGGCCTCTTGTTTGGTGTTGCTGTTGGTGAATTTCCATTAGAGAATCTTTTTACCTAGCAGGTCTTAACCCAATAGGTTTAAGTAGTATATTGATAGTAACTAGGTCTGATTGAATTCATGGACAAGGGATGATCTGAAGTTATTTTTCTAGCATCAAACTTTTGCTTCTGGTTTCATTTTTGTGTTATCTGATTTAAGAGTGTGACACAGAAATCCATTGTTTTGGCAGCTTGTACTTTTTAGAAATCAGCTTGCCGAAGGAGATGAGCCTGTAAGGTTAGATGGTTTGTCAGTTAATGTTGCAGATATATGCTTTGTACACTTACAGAAACTAGACAGGTTCTTCTCTACCCTATGTCTAGAAGTTGTAATCTGTACATTAATCTAGAATAAAAGAATAAAATTGCGGATTTTATATTTTCCTGTTCTGCCCAATATTTTTCTAGACATGCTTTAGTTTTTCTTTACATTTCTCTATGTCACATTATATCATCCTTCTCGTTGAATTGAAAAGAGTATGGTGCCGAATTACTAAACAAAGACAACCTGATGCCACTGTGAAGTACAAATCTGTATATTGGAAAACCTTATGTTTTCTAGTGAAGCATTACAGAAGAGATCCAAGTAATGCTGCCATGATGAGAAAACTAATGTAAATTCAACTATTCATGCTGAAACATCAATATGTATTAGAAGTTTTGTTGACTTTAGACTAATGTATATCCATGCATGCGTGTACTCATTCTCACACGTGTGTTTGTGTAATATAATATTGTGTGTGTGTGTGTCTTTTGTTTGTGTGTGTGTGTTTGTAATTGATTGATTGAGAGAGAGAGAGAGAGAGAGAGAGAGAGAGAGTGTGTGTGTGTGTGCGTGTGTTTGTGTGTTTGTTTTGTGTGTGTGTGTGTGTGTGTGTGTGTGTGATTGATTAAGGAAGTTTTTGTGTGTGTGTGTGTTGTTTGTTTTTGTGTGTGGGCGAGCGCGCGCGTGTGATTGATTAAGGAAATTTTTTTGTGTGTGCGCGTGCGTCCATGTGTAATTAAGGAAGTTTTTGTAGGATATGCTATCTGGAGCCATGTCCTTAAGAGGAATCTTACTCTGGACCTAGCCACTAGAAACACGTTGATGTCATCATTTAAGATAGGAGAGGTATCAATCTTTAACTTGCACTGATAAATACAAAGGTAATTTATCATCGTCACAGTTCAAATCTTTTCTGAGAACAATAGGTGGTACATGAAGAATGGCACGGTCGAGAAGAAAATTTCACAAAAGCATTGGAGAGATTCATATGGACAAATTGTCAATGTAGTGTACCTACACTAATTCAGTTATGAGATCAGGAAATAGCAATGCAAGTGTAAGCATGGCTGCCATTTTCACCAGAACACAGTTCTATATATATCGATAAGTAGTTGAGTTCGTGCAACTGAGGAGCATAATTTGATATAAGAAATAATTAGACGCACAAACAAAGGCCTGCAGACGATGTTATACCACATGCAATAGACACGTGAGAACTCAAGGGCAGATCCAATCCAATTCATGACGTCCATAACTTGTTGTAAATATTGATCTCTCTATTGATTTGATCTTGTGGTTCAGGATCTTGGTTAGTGACTTCCACTCACAAATCAATTTAATGTTGTTGAATGCAACCATGAAACTAGTGACATATGACACTATGCTTTCATTTATAGACGAATCATCCCTAAAGTTAGTTGCAGTCCTTCCCTTACTACATCAGGATAAAGGAGTTTCTGATTGGATTCTTCCATGTCTGATGAAGAAATGAGCTCAAGGCATTCTAGTTATGGAGCTTCTTTCAGAAAGTGATGCATCTCTCCATAATCTCTCAGTACTCCCATTCTGTTGAATTATATCTTTGATGTAGGATGGCTAGATATGGTTACAATTTCAGTAAAAGGAGGGTGGGCAAGTCCTTCATCCTCTTAAAGGCGGGGAGAATCACTAAATTTCATCGAACTTTATCGGGAAAGAGATCTCTGTGTCAACATTTGCATCCATACATAGGCTCTAGGTTATGAACCATTCAAAGTAAACAAATCTAAAGCATTTCTACAAGCCTTAAATGACTTTATTGGGAGGAAGAGGGTTAGGGATGGGCATAAGGATAGGGGGTAGGCTCTTTTTTCTCTCCTCTGCCTTAGTGAAAGGCAGTGCTGGGATTTTTTCCCCCTCTCTTTGTGTTGATAGCTTTCTTGCTGAACGCCACCGAAAGCTTATCTGCTATTAGTTTGGGAATTTAGCTTCCCTTTTCTTGACATGCACCAAACTGTGAGAATCAAACAAGCTCTTCTGTTGCAATCTTTCTTTTTCTCCTTATTTTCCCCTGCTTCCTTTTTGGAGTGATCTGCTGATATCTGGCTCCACTAATATTAGGTTTTGGGTTGCATATGAAAGTTGAATTATATACTGGAAGGTATATATATAGATAGCACTATGAATGTTGTATATCACAATATGCTCTATCATTTTCTTTTATGCATAAATTCAAGAAAGAAAAGGAAAAAAAAAGGTGGTATGTGTCATTTTTCTTCTGAGACATAGGGTAACATATTCAGTTAGCAATGCGTAAATAAACTTAGAGCTGTATGTTGTGTGGCTAGCTCTGGGTGAAGAACTATAAAGGCCCCAGTTTCCTGTGGGAAAACGTAGGGAAATGTTTCCCATATTTCTATTAGTGGGCTTAGAATTACAAACAGTATTCGGTCCATGTAGAAAGGCACAAAATGAACCATCTACAAGCACTCGGTGCCTAGTGGCCCATGTAGTAAGGCTTGAGATGTATCTTGTACAAAATCATACTATTGGCCAACTAATAGAAATTTCACAAAAAAAAAAAAAAAAAAAAAAAGAAGAGGAACTTTGATGTTTGCGTCAAATAATTAATAGCTAAGAGGCTTCATGGTAAATAATTAAGGTCAAACTGGCAAATAATAAACAAATCGGCTCCTGATTGCTGATTTCAAATAATTTACTCAGGGCTTTATTATTTCGAATACTTCTGACGTACAAAGGGGGCAAAAACGGCTAAATTTCACTTAAGTATCGGAAAGTTTCCATGCACTGCACCTATATACAGTAAGTTTTATTTTGTTATAGAAAATATCATAAGTTGTTAAAAAAAAATTAGAACATTAGTGCCACTGATCGTGTAAATGTGAAAATTTTCATCCGAATGATTTTCTATGATACTTACATGCTAATTTTAGAGCTTTTAACTATTAATATTTTTTAAATTCACTATTAAATCAACTAATTTTTTTTAAAAACTTATCTTACTTTTGCTTTAAAATAGAGTTGAGCTGTATCTAATGATAAATTTAAGAAATATTAATGGTTAGAAAGTTATAAAATTGAAATATTAGTGTCACATGGGAATATTTGGATGAAAATTTCCATATTTGCATGATCGAAGGTACTAATGTGCTAATTTTTTAACAACTTATGATATTTTTCTGCTATAAAATATAGCTTGTGATATATAAGTGACAGAGCAAGAAAACTTTATGACATTTAAGTGTAATTTAGTAAAAAAATAATAATAATAAAACCAACAGAATTATGTAATCTAGCTGGACAAACTTCGTACAAGTGTAATGAGTTTGATAGCCAGAGTTCATGTAAATAATTAAGGTCAAACTTGCCTGGTTTGACCCTAGACCCATCCTAAGCTGGCTCTTGTCTCATTTAAGGGTCTCATGAATTGATCAGTGTGTACGGGAGAAGAAAAGTCTTCGTCCATTAGATATTGGGTACAAAAAATGAAGATTAACTCGTGGTTTATTGTTATAGTCTCTAAATTTTTTTGTTTGGTGATAAAACAAAGTATGAATGACAGCATAACTAGAAGTAAACATCAAACAACAAATAAAACATTTACAAATTTATTTTTTTTTTAAAATATTGTCCCTACTCTTAAGCAATAGTCAACTAGAACCTCAAGTAACTAGGCTTGCAATTTCGTACGAAGAGATTAATGTCGTTTACTTTTTGCATCCAGGCCCTTTGTTAATGAACCTTGATCTTTGAGCATTATTCCTTGATTTTGATGAGACTAGAAATGAACGTCAAACATTAGCTTTTCCCACGTCCTATGAGAGAAGGGAAAAAGAAAAGAAAAAAAAAAACCCACCTCTTTTGTCATAATCTCCCCCAACTTTTTCTTTTTGCCTTTTTGATCATTTGTTCCCCCCTCTCTTCTCTCTCAATGTCTCTATCTACCTACTAAATCTCACCGCTTCAAATCAAATAATGACCACAGGTTGAAGAATCTTCAAAAACAAATGATTATTCTATCTTTAAAAATGGTGAGAAGTGATCAAATCAAAAGAAAATCCGAACAAATTTAGTCAAAAAATTTGAAAAAGAAAAAGCAATAATTTGATAGGTCTTTCTGCAAAGAGTAAAAAGTAAAAAAAAAAAAAGACAAACAATAAGTAATTAAAGTAAAGAAATACTTTGTCGAGAGTGGCTTTCCCCCCTTCCTTTGATGGATATTTAACCTCTTTTTTATCTTTACTGCTGCACAGCAATGTTCTCTGTGTGATATGTATGTGTTCAAAAGTGGATGATGTTTAATTTGTTTCACATGAGTGAGGGAAATGTAAAGAAGAGAGATATAATAAATTTTAATTTCCATTTGTAATCAAGGTAAAAACCCTCTTGTTTGGTATGAAGCGTATCAAATATAAATAATTATTTCACAAAGGTTATTAGCGAAGGGAAATGAAACTGTACTCACTTCTAAAGGTGAGTGAATATGTTTTTAGTGTTCTAAACACTAAATAAAATTATGGTTTAATCATGAAGTTGGGTATAAAGATAATTTCCTCCTCCTAATTTAATATAGAAAAGATTTACTACTCATAAAATAAATACTCTCTAACTAATCTCATTCGCTCGTTAGTTCTCGATGAACGCAATCATATTATTCTATTAGAAAAATCACAAGTTAGACTAAGCTACATGATCACACTCAACTACCACAATCACTAATATAAAAATGGAAACTTTTTTTATATAGGACTCACACCAATTAAAGGAAAGGATTCGAGAAAGTTCAAGCATGGCTCCTCTCTAATAAGCCTCGTTATGCTAATCGAGGGAGACAAAGTTGTCCCCTTGTGTTGGGACTAAACTAAGGTTGAATGAATAAATATACTCTTTTCTATGTTGTTGTTGGTCCCTTTGACAAGGTTACAATCCACATTGCAATCCACAAACATTCACAAAGTTATGCAAACAAGTATATAAATTGAGGAGGCATTGGGATTTTAAGCAGACATAAGGAGGCAAAGGATTTTGATGTCCCCATGTGAGCAAGTCCTCTCTCTCTCTCTCTCTCTCTCTCTCTCTCTCTCTCTCGTGAAAAATGCTCTAGTTTGGTATTGCAATATGGGTTGAAGCATTAGAGGAAGCGGGACCATTTCTTGAGGGTGTTGTTGTCAAACATTGTGGATAAATTGTTCCCCTACCCATATTTTTCAATTGAGTCCTCTTGTAACCTCTATCTAAAGTGGCTAAATACAACTTTGCTAGATAAGTTGTGAAGCATATAAACTTTCTAACGTTTCATTGGATATAATATCGTACTCTGATGTACGTGATGCGTGCATGACACTGAACGTGTTGAATTGTTATAGTCGATTGTCAAGTTATCGGACAATTTTAAGGGAATTTCTATTTTTCTTTTTTGGGGATATTTACAAGTTTTAGGACATTTTGCTTTTTTTTTTTTTTCAAATGTGAGGACATCTTCATTGGTGTTTTCAAGCGTGATGACATTTCAATTGATATTTTCAAGTTTATAGACATCTACATTGATTTTTTTTAGTGTGAGATCCTCAAATTCTAAAATGTGACTTACACAAACTAAAAGGAGGTTTTTCCCCCTTAATATATATAGTATTAAAAAGAATTTAACTAGCTATACCGAATATGATTTGGGAGTTAAGCTACATTTTGCCTTTTATTTGTTTTTGAAATAAAGGCTTTATATTTAACCACAGGACCAAATTTTAGCATGTGTTATGTGGCTTTGGGCATATTGAAAAGGGAAAAGGATGCTAGAACCTTTTGTTTCCTTTAGTTTATTAGTGGGATAGTGGGAGAACTAGTGACTAGTCCCAACGTTCTAAGGGTGTGTTTGTCAACTCTTTAAAACTGGGCTAGGTTCTAGACTAGATTTGAACCTAGTCCAGTTTTAGAGTGATTTGTTGACTGAAAAAAAATGGGTTAGAAGTGGCTCTATTTACTTTAGTTCAATTTGGATCATCTAAATTGGTTTAGTTGTGGACCGGATGGTAGTTAGTCCACAACTAAACCAGTTCAACCCATATCCAATTTCATGGATCACATGTGGTCTAATTTTTATGAGTTGCCAAACATGCCCTAAAGAATGTAGATGTGAATAGTAGAAAAAATGATATATTTTGAGGCATTCCTTTAGGGTTTATTTCATGCATTCTTTCTACTTATAAGTTCCTAATTAATTGATGGGCAAAAATTGTGCACATCATTAACGATTCTGGGTCTTAAATCTTAATTTAATCTGCGACATCATCTCTGAGGGTAATAATGCTTGACAAATGAGGATAGCTAATTAATTTGGACAATTCAAGAAATAATTATGAAAAATAAGAAAAAATGTAAATAAGTATCTAGTTATTGTGCTTTTTAGAATTATTATTTCCCATGTATGTGAATGTGACTATGTGTCCGTTTATTCTGTTAACTTTTGATTTGCTCGTTAATCTGGTAAAAAATAAGGAGTTGAAAAATGACATATTGCCATAATCTTTTACCCTAGCCATAGTATTACAACCAGGATTATCCTTTTGAACTTAATTATCAAAGTTATAGGAATTGTTCTACCTAGGGATATAAGGTGCTAGCAATCAATTAGTTTATTAGGAGAGTATTAATTATACAAATACATATGATCCACCAATGCAAACCTTTTAGTAGCTAGATTAACTTATTCTAATTTAGGACTCTCATTATAACTGGTGTCAGTGAAAGCTGCAACCAAAGAGGCAAAGACCATGTCTCTCATCATGGCGGATCCATGTATAGCAAACTGGTGTCAAGTAACATCATTTTACTAGAAGGATCCAACCCATCGTATATTCCTTTAATTATTAATTATGTTGAGGACACCATCTTATGAGAAAACTGTGTATATTCCGCTGTACTCTTTGCATGCAAAAATATAATATGCTCTAGTGTTCAAAAATGTTCAGTAAAAGGTGCTGAGCAGGAGCAATGCATTAATTAGTCACAAAAAGATCAGAGTTTTCACATCAAGAGTTCGTCTTAGTTTGACATCTCAACAGATCCAAGATCAGGGGTTAAAGGGGAGTACTCTAATGGAAAAGAACAGAACAAAAAGAGTGAGATTTAAAGGGTAGGCTTCAGTGAGTCCAGTCAGGAGGAGGAGAAGTGGAAGAGTGTAGTTCAAGTCACTTTGGTGTGCTTCTGAGAGGCACAACACTGATGTATTCTACAGTAGGAGTCGGCCAGAGATCAGTGAATTGACTGATTGTGTCTGATTTGACCTTTCAGATGAGCCATTTGCCACTTTGTTTGTTGACTCTCTCTCTCTCTCTCCAAACACGCAAAACTTGCTGAATTCTTTTTAGGGTGTGTTTCGAAACTAAATCTATTTTAAAAAAAAACTAGTTTTATTTTGTACCAATGGAAAAATGGTCCAAAACAAAATCAGTTTAAAATTCAAAATTAGCTTTAGAAAAACTGGTCTAGACTTGGCGTATTTTTATCCAAACAGAATTTTACCCAAATGAGATCAGATTTGAACTGGTCTCATACACACGCACAAACATGAAGCGAATTGTCACTTCATATCCATTTTTCTCATATATCTATTTCATAGTCAAGGAGATTTTTGAAAACCATAGTAAAAAGCAAGGGTTAAGTTAAATATGTCAAATACCTTTCCCCTACTCAAAAACAATTGTGGTGGAGGTTATAATTTTATTCCTAACAATATCTCATAACTTGAGCCTCCTTTTTATTGGTTAGAACCTAGACTCGGGTGTAGGCGTTGAAAAAATCGCTTATCAGTCCCCGCAACTGACTCGTGAAGATTGGTTCACAAACGACGAACCATCAA